>PVHY01005128.1:0-21470 GCA_004024945.1 Uropsilus gracilis | reverse complement strand
AACATTTTAAATGTTCTAACAGTCAACATTGTTTACGAATTTTTCTGGGATAGCTCTGGTCTATAACTAGTTTCTAGTAAGAACTGTGTGTTCCCGAAGTCTTAGTGTCCTCTACCTTCTAGTCTCTTATTTAATGGTAGCCCTGTTTTGGGATGTAACATACATCAGATTTCTTTTTTCCTTTTTCTTTTTTTTTTTTTAGCTATTTTGTAAGTGGAAAATTTTTTATTCCTTAGACTGTTATAAAGTATAGAAAAGCAACTTTGCAACTGTTCCCACAAAAATGTAGTGTGGCGATAGCACAGTTTTTCAGATTTTGTGCAGAAGCCTCAGTCTTTCTGGTGGTTGTTAATAAAATGAATAATTCATTGTTTTGTTACTTATTTTTAGAAATTATATTTTCATTCTTAGACCAGGAACAGAATTTGTGTAATAGATTTTAGATAATAGGACTTTGAAATCAAAGGTGTTTAACTTAATATTGTTAGGGGTAGGATACCTTTGCTACTTCTATCTAAGCAGTTCTCATTTAATTCTAAAATATGTATTCTCATTTCACAATAATAAAATTGAGAGATGATAAGTAACCCACTGATTTGATACCATAAGAAAGTGACAGAAGTAGTATTCACCTGCCAGGCCATTTCCAGTATTCTCTGTTATTACAAGTTTCACATCTTTAATCCCAGGGATTCACCCTCCCCACTAATGCCCCCCTTACCCCCTGCCCCAAGTGTGTGCTTCAGTTTGGTGGTTAGCTTGTTTTGACTTTTCCTCATGGCTTTTATTTTTGTCATATCCCATATATTAGTGAAACCATTTGGTTTCTTTTTCTTTTTGACTTGTTTCTCCTAATATAATTTCTTCTAAGTACATCCATGTTACCAAATCATAAAATTTGTCATTTTTAATTCATGAGTAATATTCCATAGTGTATATATACCACATTTTTTTCATCTAGTCATCTGTTTTGGGGCATTTAGGTTGCTTCCAAGTCCTTGCAATTATAAATAATGCTGCAGTAAACATCCGAGCACAGGTGTCCCTTTGTACCCACGTTGAGGTCCCTTTTGGGTAGATGCCCAGAGAGCAATTCCTGGGTCAAATGGTAGTTCCATTTTCATTAATTTGAGGGTCCTTCACGCAGCTTTCCATAGTGGTTGGATCAGTTTACAGTCCCACCAGTAGTGTAAGAATGTTCCTTTCTCTCTACATCCACGCCAGCACTTGGGATGTGGGCCATTCTTATTGATATAAGGTGCTACCTCATTGTGGTTTTGATTTGCATTTCCCTTATTGCTAGTGATGTTGAGCAATTTTTCATATGCCTATTGACCATTTGTAGTTCCTCTTTGGAGAAGTGTCTTTTTAGTTCTCCCATTTTTTGATTGGACTTCTTGTTTTGCTTTTGTTTAGCTGTGTGGGTTCCTTGTGGATCTTCTTTATTAAACCCTTATCACTCTTGTGGAGGGCAAAATTTTTTTCCCATTCGGTTGGGCTTCTTTTAGTTTTTTCTGTTGTCTCTTTTGCTGTACAGAAGCTTTTTAGTTTGATGTCCCATCTGTTTGCCTTTTTTTTTTCTGCCATCTCTAGATGTATTCAGAAAGGGATTTCTGAATTGTAATTCATGGACGGTTTTGTCCAAGTTTTTCTCTATGTATGTTACAGTTTCAGGTCTGACATCTAAGTCTAAAAATATGGACCACTCCACGAATTTGTGTGTCATCCTTCCCCAGGGACCATGCTGATCTTCTGTATCATTCCAGTTTTAGTAATGTGCTGCCAAAATGAGCACTGTTAAAATATTTGTCTTTAGCCTGTAACCCCAGCTACCTGGAAGGCTGAGGATAGGGATCACTTGAGTCCACGAGTTTGAGACAGCCCTGGGCAAACATAGCAAGATCTAGTCTCTAAAAGAACAAACCAAAAAACTTGTCTATAACTTTTCTTTTATCTTTGGTTATCCACAGATAAAGACCTTATTGTGGACCATATAGATAGAGTGCTTCTTTGTAATGTGATTAATCATGGTAATTGTACTTTCTTGAGCTTATTTAGTGGAATTTTTCTTACACTTAATATATTCTGACCTATTTCTCTGAATTATAATTTAGGGTAGGGGGCACAAAAATAAACACAGAAGTGTAAATATTAATAATTGTTTATTTAGGGTTGAGCACAGTGGCGTGTGCCTGTAGGCTGCAGCCTAGGAAGAAACAGCGGGGACCAGGAATCATGGTTTGAGTTCCACTTGGGACAATGTAGTGAGACCTAGTTCCAAAAAAATGGCTGGGCGTGGTGGCGCTTGCCTGTAATCCCAGCTACCTGGGAAGCTGAGGCTGGGGATTGCTTGAGTCCATGGTACCCCAGGGAACGTGAGCCTGCGGTTCCACGGGCAAAAATGGCGAGACCTAGTCTCAAAAAAAAATTAGTAATTGTTTACTTAGCATTTTACTAACCTGACAGGGCAATCTGGAAAGCAATTTTCTAATTTCTGCTACCTTCTCTTTCCCTCCCAGAACATTGATCTAATCGTGTTGTTCAATGTCCTGGCATTCTTGGGTTATTTACTTTTTTTTGGCAGGAGGTATTGTGGGAACGAAGAGAACTTTCAAAGCATGAGTGATTTGCAAGATCCAATCTCTCTTGTTTTACTTAGAAATCTTAAGTGAGTAATGAACATCTGTTATTACTCTTATAGCTCCTTAAGTTGGTCAGTGAAAGATACCTGTGATTTCCAGTTCAACGTTACTCATTCTTGTGCACACTTGGAAAAAGTATACTACTATTGCTAAATTACACTATTGCTAAATTTCATTCTCTACCAGAAATTAGAAGGATGATAATGATCTTTAGGACACAGGAGTAAGTTTCTCATTTTTTGCAAATCTAAGTTAAAATAATTTTAAATAATTTTAAAATAGTTTTAAAATTATTTTTAAAAAATATGAACTACTTTGATTCTGTTTGGGCGGAGGTTATAAAATAAATGCGTACTAATTATAATGTTTTCAAAATGCATGTTTTCAGAATGCATATAGTTTTTAATTCTGTGTTCTAAAAAATAAAATTGTGAATCACAAATCACTTACAGACAGGTACCTTTGAACATTAAGGTGAATCCCACTGTTGGGTTTTTCTGAATCAGTTAATCACTGTTGACCCTGAAAATGGACTGTTAAAAATTAACTGAGAACTTCAAGATATACTGTAGTCCCAAAAGTACTTTGAGAAGTGTAAAGTTCAGAAGAGTTACAAATAAATTTAAAAAGATAAATGTTTCTGGTAGTTTTCATTTAAGAAACCAAGTAGAAAAACAAAGCTGGGCCTGGTGGCGCGTGCCAGTAAGCGCCAGCCTATGGAGCATGGCTGGGACTGGGGATCGATCGCAGTTCGAACCCCGCCTGGGGCAACGTAGCAAGACCTAGTTCCAAAAAAATAGCTGGGCATGATGGCTTGCACCTGTAATCCCAACTACCTGGGAAGCTGAGGCTGGGGATTGCTTGAATCCTTGGTATCCCAGGCAATGTAAGCCTGCAGTTCCGCGGGCAGAAATAGCGAGACCTAGTCGCCCAAAAAAAAAAAAAAAAAAAGAGCCGGCCACGGTGGCTGGTACCTGTAAGCTTCAGCCTGTGAACCGGCAGATGCTTAGGGGTCGTGGGTCAAGTCCTGCTCGGGGCAACACAGCAAGACCTAGTTCCAAGAAATAGCTGGGCGTGGTGGCGCATGCCTGTAAACCCAGCTACCTGGGAAGCTGAGGCTGGGGACTGCTTGGAGTCTATGGTACCCTGTGCAACCTGAGCCTGCAGTTCCATGGGCAATAATAGCGAGACCTAGTCTCGAAAAAAGAAAACAAGTAGAAAAACAAATTCAAGACAGCATTAGACTTTTGTGAGGCATTTTAAGATTCAAGAATTTTCAGGAAAATACATTAATTAATTAGATGCTTATTATCACTTTCACTATCCTGGTGAACAGTTTAGTATTTCAGTTGCACTAAACATCTAGAGTTGTATTTATTCAAGTGAGAATTAGTAGCCTATGTTGCTTTTAATGACCTTGAATTGTCTGTGTATGGATGAGAACCCATGTAACCTGGGTATGTACTACGGCATTGTTCATCTACAGATGAATAGATTTATGACTTTGGACCTAACATATTGAATTTGCAATTTTAAAGTAGGTGTTTGTTTTTCCCTATTCATTTCTATAAAGTTAATTGTTTTTGTACTATTGTACAAAGTGGTAGTGTTTCATTAAAAACACTGAAATTAAAATCTTAATTTTCTTAAGTATTCCTAAATGTGTCTAATTCCCAGAAAAACACAAATTATTGTATTTACTAAAGCAAGTGATTAAACTGTGAAAGAAAGTGGGTTTCAAATATTACATAGGTGATACTTGAAAATAGGCTTTTCTTGCTGACATAACTAACATTTATTTTCTGTTTATTTTTAAGACGAGCAAAAATCAAATTAAAGTAGATCTTGTAGATGAGAATTTTACAGAATTAAGAGGAGAAATAGCAGGACCTCCAGACACACCATATGAAGGCAAGTACTTTTTTCTGTATCAAAATATTGTGCATTTTATAACTACTGAAACATTCAGTCAGATAGTCGTAAGCATCTATAAACTACATGAAAGTTACTTTGAGTTAGATTATATAGCAACTTCTAAATAATAAATTTAGATGCTTCTCTATATTGATTTTTCGTACTGTATTTTAGGTAACTTTTTTTTTTCTTTCCCCAAAATAGATTTACCAGAGCCAAGTTGCAGATTATCTAGGCTAGAACTTAACATTATAAAACATCTAGCATGTTAAGCCTCTAATTCATATGCACTGTAGGCTCTCCTTTAATCTTAGATGATATCTAACAGGCTTTGCTTTAAATTTCTGATTGGTATAATGTGTTTTTTGGTGGGGTTTGTTTTTTTTTTTTTTAAGTTTCTACTGTTTGTAATTTAGCATTTCATTCATTCATATGTCTTCTTACAAGTTGTATTCTAAATGCATAATTTTCTCTTATTCAGGAAAGCTTTAAGTGTTCTTTCAACACATATAGGAAAGAAAGGCAGCTCCTCTGAATATCATGTTCACAACTTAATTGTATAACTATGTTAGAACCATAAAATTAGGTGGTAAGATACAGAAGAAACCTGATAGCTTATAATTTCCCCAATACACAGATCTCAGCAATGAATATTAGTATAAGATTGAGTTATATTCGTAAACAATATTCTTGTATATAGTAGACATTCAAATATTTGTTCGATAGAATTCACATTGCAGAATTTGTGGTGATAGATGCCCTTTTAGAGCTTAACTTGTTTTTTCATTCAATACTTATATATGAGGTGAGTACAGTTATCCCTGTTGCAGATAAAGAAACTTGAGGTCAGAAAAGTTCTGTAATTTCTCTAAGATCAGACATCTAAGTATCACTGCTGGGATTTGAGTAATACCATTTCACTTCAAGACCTATATTTTTAATCTGCTTTTGAGTAAATCTGAATTTACTGAATATTAGAAATAATGCTTAGATCTGTTTTGAATGTGGTAGTTGTATAATTCTGTAATAAAGTTGCCCAGATTTTTTTCAGAAAAATTCAGTATTCTGTTATCTGATCTGTTTTTCACTCAGAAAAAATTTTTTGAGACTGCAGAGTATTTTTCACCTGTCATAGTAAATCTTAAATAAAAAAATTTTAGTCTCTTTCTTATAGTTCACATGGTCCTTTTCTAGACAGCGTTAGTTTTTTAATGCTGGTGTAGAGTGCCTCCTATATGCAAGGTATGTTCTGGATGCTTCCACTTAGATCTTCTGAAGATCATCGGATAAATGTCTTTAGTTTCCAAGAATCAAGTTCTTAAAGAGCTGATGTTGTATAGTAGCTCCTTCTTGACAGGAATCATGAATATGCTTGAGGTTTTTCTAGGTTGCTAAGATGTATTTTTAAGACAGCAGAGCAGTAGCATTATCATTCTAGACTTTTTCCTAGTATTACGATAATTATAAGTAAGTTACCTACTGAACTAATTTTAATTTATTAGTTAAAAAAGTTTGCTCATTTTTAAGTGCCTGTTTCTGTTGCTGCCACTAACTGAGCTGCTTGTTAGTATTCATTTTAATAAATTTTGGGGGTATTACTTATTTGAGAGAATAACTGCAGCTATATAATATACTCTTTTTGTAGTAAAGCCATTGATAAGTTGGTTTTTTGATTTTATTTATTTATTTTTTTGTTAAGAAAAGTACCATTCAAGGCCATGAACTTTGATGCCTAAGTTGGATAAAAAAATTTTTTAATGCTTTGCAGGGCTCATGCTGGTTTTCAAGGCTTATTTTTAACTCTCGGCAGCTAATGCAAATTTACGTGTGACATGTTAAAATCTTTATAACATCACTAGGCAAAGAAACAACTATTTCATTTACATAGAGTTAAAAGTAATTAGATTGGGGAATAGAATGCCCATGGAAAAACTACTATACTGCACATTTACCTAACTCATTTTTCTTTTTTTGTCTTAATAGCTAAGTGGCAAAGGACCAAGTTAATTCTTCTTAAATGTTGTTTTAAATTTAAGGAATCACTGTTGTTATTTTAAAAAATCTCATCCCACCTCCACCTTCCCTTTGAATTAAGTTAAATTTAGAGATTATTATTTTTTAATATCAGTAGCATTTTTAAGGAAATAAAATATTTTAGAGAGCTGTTATATGAATAATTTACTTATCTATTATCAAGCCCTCTTAGTTGTGTTGCTCTGATATATATCAGTATATCAATATAACACTGCTACAGTTAATGTAAAGCGATTATATATTGAAATACAAGTGTGTGCAAGACAGTGCATTTTAATTAGCAGATGGAGTAGAAGATTTGAGGGATTCTAGGGTCCAGTATTTTATCTCTGGGTTCTCACTCTGCTCCTAAAAGATTGCTTTTGGATGTTCAAGGAGAAAGAACTTTATATGAATAGTTAAAGAGATGGTAATCAGGAATTTAATCAGAAAAATGTAAGATTCTTAGGAAGGAAAAAGAACTACACCCAGGCCAAATATTTTTTTTTCTTTAATTTGAAACTAGTGTTTATGACTAAAGAAAACCCATTATCTCTAAACTCAGAAAATTTCCTACGGTGCTCTTTTCTTACCTGTCTTACCTTTGTACCTTTACTTTTTTTCCTTTGATTACTTTCCTTTATAGCTCATTACTATATGTGCTGTAATTCAGGCATCTAGTTCTACTCATATATCAGTCACTGAGGCATTCTGTTAAAAAGAATAAGCAAGGGCTCATTTAAATAATGATTTAAATAATACATACAAATCATATGTACATACCTACTTACATAAGTAGAACAGGCAAGAAGACTTGGAACCAAAAAAGGGCTTAAGGGCAGGGAAAAAAATAAATAATACATACAAATAGTACATACATGCATACATACAAACAATAGGCAAGAAGACTTGGAACCAAAAAGGGCTTTTCAGAAAGTCATACTGAGTGAACTGACATCTCCCAGATCCATGGTCATGGGTATGGATTTGAAAGAATCCATTATATACTGAGAGATTAATGTGTAAACTTTGAGGTTAATGTTACTTGTACAGTTTTTTTATTACTTTTTATTATGGGGAAATCTGTGATATAAGTAAGTAAAAGGTAACTAATAGTATGATACAATCTCTATTTATGATTTTTCAACCAGCTTCAGTAAGTATCAGTTCATAGCCAGTCTTACACTGAACCCACCCTGTGGTTACTGTGAAGTAAAGTCCAGGCATAGTTTTGTATGTAAATATTTCAATAGTAGTTTTATGAGCTGTAGTTTGGAGTGATGAGTATTCTCTGTGAATACTCTGAATAGTGAGTATCCTGAATCATTAAAAGAGTGCCTTTAAGAGGCAGTCTAGGAAGCTGCGGCAGGAACCAGGGATCAAGGTTCGAGTACTGCCCGGGGCAATGTAGGTGAGACCTAGTTCCAAAAAAATAGCTGGCGTGGTGGTGCATACCTGTAATCCCAGCTACCTGGGAAGCTGAGGCTGGGGATTGCTTGAGTCTGTGGTACCCTGGGCAACTTGAGCCTGCGGTTCCACGAGCAAAAATAGCGTCTCAAAACCAAAACAAAACAAAAAAAACCTTAGAATTGAAAGATCCTTACAGTTAGAACTCAAGTGTAGCTTCTCTCCCAGTTCAAGACTTCTCTTCAGTTTCCTTTCCCATGTTAGTTTTTAAAATACCTATTTAACTTCTGCATAAAAATGTTGCATTCTGTTCATTAGTGTCTAGAACTAGAACAATCTCTGTAAAGTTTTGTGCTTTGTATATTATATCCATATATTGCTTTTGTGTTTACATTTAGTTCTAATGGTTGAATTTTTTTAAAAAAAACATGACAGGCAGAAAGTGCTGGTATTGAAGGCACATGTCAAAATTTGGGAAAATTTTTGCATTTGCGAGAACCCTGTCTTTTCAGTTTATGGCATAACCTCTTTTTTTGTGCCATCCATGCCTTTTTACCTCCCTTGCCACCCATCTTTGTAGTTTTTCTTTTCTATTTTTTCTGTTAAGTTAACAACTCTTAATGTCAACTCTAAAGGAAATAAAAGGAGACGGAACCCGTACTGCTTTTCATTATCCCACCAATATCTTTGGCATTGGCTTGTCTCTGGGTTTAATGTATCCATTTTTATCTCTAACTGTATATAATTTATTAATAATAGCTGTATAAAATGGTTCTTATATATGTTTTAAGTAACCATAAAAGCTAGTTCTATAGATGGTTTCCTTTCTGAGTCTCAGCTTTAAAGTGAATTGTTATAATTCATTGTGGTAGGCTGTATTTGTATTAGCTTCATATACGTGAGGTAAGCAGCATTCTTACCTTTCTGTTTTCCCCATTTTTTAGGAGGAAGATATCAACTAGAGATAAAAATACCAGAAACATATCCATTTAACCCCCCTAAGGTAGGTATTTATATAAGTCTGGGTTTTGTTCATAAACTTCTAAAATACATTTCTTGGTTCACTTAATTGAACTATATTTTAGTACTTAGTAAAATTGCACCATTGTGAGTTGTTTATTATATAAATCTGATGTGGACAAGAATTCAGATAAGGGCAAATGGCTTGCTTCTAGAATTAGAAGAAAAGCAAAGCTACGCAGGTAGCTAGTAATGACTCTAAACAAGAATAGGCTATACAATCTGACCATACCTAAAATTTTAGGTCTGGAAGAATTTGTATTATTCACAAATTTAGAGAATCCCCTATAATGGTGTAAGTTTTTACTTGCCTCAAAAAAGTATGTCTTTCATGGAAGAGTGTATTCTGACTCAGTCAACAATCATTTGAGTGTTGTGTGTCAGTATAACAATAAGTAAGATTTTGTATACTATCCTTGCTTTCATGGTGCTCACATTGCAGTAGGAAAATAAGTAACAAATAGCCATGATGATGTAAAAGAGGAAATGGAGTAACCTAGGATCATGTTTAACAAGGGGAACTCAGACTTTCTGTTGTTGAAGCTTCTTTATATCTTTACTTTTGCTGTCATCGTCACTTTAATTTAGGTATTCAACTTTGCTACCCCCCCCCCTGTTTTACCTATTATTCACCCTTCTGTTAGCATTCCTTCTCATTCTTTGCACTTCACTGTTGTTCTGTGAATCTTTATAAAGTGCACTTTTTTTTTTGAGACTAGGTCTTGTTATTTTTGCCTGTGGAACTGCAGGCTCTCGTTGCCTGGGGTACCACAGACTCAAGCAATCCCCAGCCTCAGCTTCCCAGGTAGCTGGGATTACAGGTGCGCACCAACACGCCCAGCAATTTTTTTTAGAACTAGGTCTCGCTACGGGCCCCAGGTGGGACTTGAACCGTGATCCCTAGCCCCGGCCGCTTCATAGGCTGAAGCTTACAGACACGAGCCACCATGCCCGGCCCTAAAGTGCACTTTTGATGTTTTTTTTTCTTCCCTGTTGATGAAGACTGAGCTTCCTTTTTTTTTTTTTTTTGAGACTAGGTTTCGCTACTTTTGCCTGTGGAACCGCAGGCTCACATTGTCTGGGTTACCACAGACTCAAGCAATCCCCAGCCTCAGCTTCCCAGGTAGCTGGGATTATAGGCACACACCACCACGCCCAGCTATTTTTTTGGAACTAGGTCTCGCTATGGGCCCCAGGTGGGACTCGAACCGCAATCCCTAGCCCCAGCCGCTTCATAGGCTGAAGCTTACAGGCACAAGCCACCGTACCCGGCCTTGGATTATCATTAACAGCATTCATTTTGTTGTGCAAACAGTTAACTACCCCTTATCTCCAGAACTTCATCTTTCCCATTAAACATTGCGTTACCACATACTCCCAGTTTCTGGCAGCCATTATTCTACATTCCACATATGCATTTAGTTAGTCTAAGTACTTGATTTAAGTGGAATGATGTAATAGTTAACCTTTTGTGTCTGACTTATTTCATTTAGCGTAAGGTCTTCAAAGTCCATCTATATTATATCATATCTCAGAATTTCATTCTTCTCATGGCCAAATAATGTTTTGTTCAACTTACATATCATACTTTCTTTTTTTTTTTTTTTTTTTTTTTTTTTTTTTTTTTTTTTTTTTTTTTTTTTTTTTTTTTTTTTTTCTTTTTTTTTGAGACTAGGTCTCACTGTTTTTGCCCATGGAACCGCAGGTTCTTGTTGCCCGGGGTACCACAGATTCAAGCAATCCCCAGTCTCAGCTTCCCAGGTAGCCGGGATGACAGGTGCACGCTACCACGCCCAGCTATTTTTTTGGAACTAGGTCTTGCTACGGGCCCCAGGCAGGACTCGAACCGCGATCCCTAGCCCCGGCTGCTTCATAGGCTGAAGCTTACAAGCACGAGCCACCGTGCCCGGCCTCATCATACTTTCTTTATCCATTAATCCATTGACAACATTTTGGTTGTTTCTGCCTTTTAAATCTGGTTGAGGTGTTTTCCTTACTTCTTTTTCCCTCCTGTTGTAAAGTAGTTTGTGTTTGTTACAGAAGTTTGAGAATGGTATCTAATGGGGGAATAGAGCGCTTTGTTAACATAAATTAGAGATTACCACTCCTAGACTTAATATATGTGACTTAATTGCCATTCTTTTCCTCTACTGAATTTCACTTAGTTTGTCATCATTACTCTTAGAATAACAAGTTACTTTAAGGCCAGGCATGGTGGCACATGCCCGTAAGCAGACAGCCTAGTAAGCCACAGCTGGGGCCAGGGATTGTGGTTCGAGTCCCGCCAGGGGGATGTAGTGAGACCTAATCCCAAAATAATAGCTGGGCATGGTGGCACGTGCCTGTAATCCCAGCTACCTGGGAAGCTGAGACTGGGGGATTGCTTGAGTCTGTGCTACCCTGAGCAACACGCGCCTGAGGTTCCAGAGGCAAAAATAAAAAATAGCAAGACCTAGTCTAATTGTAACCTCATAGCCTAAAAACAATTTAATGGAAGTGAGAATGAGAGAAAAAGATCTCAAAAAGACTCTTTAGCAGTTGGGCATGGTGGCACATGCCTGTAATCCAAGGGTTGAGAGGTTGAGGCCAGGGATTACTTGAGTTTGCAGGTTTGAGACTACCCCAGGCAATATAGCAAAACCTGGTCTCGAAAAAGCAGCCAGCTTTGGTGGCAGTCGCCTGTAATCCCAGTTACCCGAGAGGCTGGGGCTCGGATCACTTCAGATGGTGGGGTCAGGACTACCCTGGGAAACATAGCTAGACAGTCTCAAAAAAAGAAATATTTAAGTAAAATTAAGCTGCAAAAAAAAAAAAAGACTCTTCTTAGCCACTACAGTTTTTACTATTAAATAGCAGAAGAAACTTCCGTTCCTTCCTTTGTGCTAAGAATTTTTTTTCCCTTTCTTATAAACAATCTATATGACAGTCCTAATAAATGAATAAACTGAGACATAGGCGTTAAATAGGACCTCTCAGGCCTTCAGTGTTGCTGCTTCCCACATCCTGACCAGTAAGGGGGGAAAAAAGCAGTCAACCACAGATCAAGTCTCACTTCTGCCTTTTAACTGGCTTATTGATTAATAGGCAAGTTAACTGCTGTGTCCCTCACTTCATTTGTAAAATTTTTTAATAAGATTAAAAAGATTAAAGGAGTTAATTCATGTAAAGAAGTATTTCAATAATTACATAAACTTTTTTTTACATTTTTAACATTCTAAATCAGATACATCATTTTTTTCTTATTCAAAGGTATACAGAATAACGCTGTATTTTGAATAATTGGTGATACCTGTGCATGTGCAGAATAAACATTTTGTAAATATCAACAGGCATTAACCAACTACTAACTACCTCCTATGAATCCCATCATTTTAAAATGCAGTTGATTGGGTAAAGGACTATTATTGCTTTGGTAGTAGGAGTGGTGATGTATATCTGAGGAGTTTTGACTCTGTTCCCCTAAATCATACACAGTATTGTAAACCAATGTTATCTTAGTGCAAAAAAATAGTTAAAAAAATAAAATACAGTAACACTTAAATTTCTTTATAAATTGAAATCTCATGCATTACTAGTAGGGATATTAAATAATGGAGCTTGCTGGAAAAAGTTTGGTCAGAATAGACCTTAACGACATTTTTCTGTTTGCTGAATCATAATAAAAACATAGCCAACATAAGCACTGTTCATAATACACAAAAGTGATGGTGAAAGTATCCATCAACTGGATGGATAAACAAAATATAGAATATTGTTTGATTAAATAAACAAGTGAAGATTGATATGTCCTACAAAATAGGTGAACTTTGAAAACATAGCACTAAATGAAAGAAACCAGGCACAAAAGGCCACATTTTGGATGAATCCATTTGTATGAAACACTGGAAGGGACAAGTACATAGAAACTGAAAGTAGATTGGTGGTTTCTCAGGGTTGGGGGGAAGAAAGGTAAATGAGGGGTGACTTCTGGTGGTTAGATGGTTTGTTTTTATCCAAAAATTATCTTACAACTCCGAGTACATGCAAACCCATGAAACTGTACACTTAAAATGGGTGAATTATGATCGCAATTAGTGTTTAATTCCCCCCCCATAATCTATATTAATAGCTCCAAGTTATCTCATAGTCCTGATTTGTAAACCCTTGATACACTGTTTCATTTAGTCTTGGAAAATCACTGATAAGAAAACTAGATGTAAAACCTAAGGACTGGTGTCTGTCTGATGATTTTCATCATATTGTTACATCATAATGCTCTTCAGGCCACCACAGTCCTCATCGGTGCCATCTCATTATGAGATAACTTTAACATTAGGAAAGATCTTCCTTTAATTCACCTAACATTTTTTCCTTTAATTTATTTACCAAAAATTATTAAATATATGCTAAATCTGTTTTAGATATATATTAAATTGGTTTGCATTCTGCAGATTGATAAATACATCAAAAATTGAAAGCATTTTGTTGAATTGTGTTCACCTGTTTAATATGCAGGCTTACACTTAATTTTAATTCTTATGAGATAAAAGTATTTAAGTTAGCCACTTAAATGTGTTTTCCCACTGCTGTGCAGGTAAAATTATGCAATTTGAAAACTTTATTCATTTGTCTTAACATGGGCACAATATTTTCTCTTTACTATTCTGCAATATATTATTGACCCAAAGAATCTTCAGCGGACTTACTGCTAGACAGAGAAGATCTATTTCTGAATTCAGTGTAGGAGGAATCTGGTTCAATCTATACTATCCATCTGATTTTCAGAGTAAATTATAATTGTAATGTAGATCTGTTAATGTAAAAGACTTTTAAATTAAGGAAAACTAGGCTAGGCTTGGTGGCACGTGCCTGTAAGCGACAGCTTATGGAGTCGCGCTGCCGTCTGAAGATTGCAGTTCGAGTCTCGCCTGGGGCAACACAGCAAGAGCTAGTCCAAAAATAGCTGGGCGTGGTGGCGTATGCCTTTAATCCTAGCTTCCTGGGAAGCTGAGGCTGGGGATTACTTGGGTCCCTGGTACCACAGGCAATGTGAGCTTGCGGTTTCACGGGCAAAAATAGTGAGACCTTGTCTCAAAAAAAAAAAAAAATTAAGAAAACTCTAGCTCAGGGGCCAGACGCAGTAGCACACACCTGTAATCCCAGCTGCTTGGGAGGCAGAGGCTGGGAATCACTTGAGTGTGCAGGTTTGAGACTACCCCGGGCAATGTAGCAAGACCTAGTCTCAAAAAAATAGCCAGGCTTGGTGGTATGTGCCTGTAACCCCAGCTACCTGGGAGGCTGAGGCTAAAGATCATTTGAGTTCTCATGGCTTCAGGACTACCGCAGGCAACATAACGAAACCTAATCTCAAAAGGGGAGGGAAGGTGAGGTCTACTCAGTGATCTTACACAGATTAGGTTGTAAATTTTCCTCATCCTGTGGTGTTATAATCATACTTTATCATATGTGATATTGAGTAGAACTACCAATACAAAGAACTCTTAATTAATCTGTTTATTGGATGATTACATACATATTGATATTGTGTTTATACCCAGGCTTGAAACTGGACGTTCTCAGTGGAAACATGAGCTTATATCATATTAATGCATATGATGCATCCTGTAGAAGGAGATAAGATAATTGTGTGACCAATATAAATAACTAAGAATTATAGTTTTCCTTCTTTTCTGTCTGGTTATACTGTGTACATAGTTAATATTTTTGAAAGCTGGTTATGCTTTTAGTGTTCCCCAAAGCTCTAACAAGTAATCTGTAGCTTACCCAGAAGGTGCTGGTATTAAGTTTTTTTTTTGTGTGAAAACAACAGAACTTAAATTGTTATTAATAAGTGCCTTAATATTAGTAAACCATCTCATTTCTGTTTTGTAATGATTTGAATATGATTTCATTAAACCATAAAATAAATATTATATTGTTACTTATATTTTATCCTTTCTGGGTTCTTTTGATGTTCCCTTTTTATTGGTATACAACAGGGATAGCAGAATGGGGAGAAAGTGACTAATTACAATAGGTGTTAATTGAAATACAAAATAAAGTAATTGGATAAAAATTATGGGATACACGTTGGGGGTGTAGTTAGTGATATTCAGGCTTGAGAAAGAAAGAAGCAAAAATCTAAGAAATTTGATTTCTTAGGTTGATGGTAAATTGATGGTAAAACCCAAGAAGAGAGGAATGAGAGAATAAACCACACAAGGAAAATACTTTTCAGGACATTTACATCTGCACTGATGGATGATGGATTTCCTCTTGAAAATTAATTTATGAGATCATCTGCAAATTCAAAATTATTCTTAACTGTGGATTATAATACAAGATAATAGTTTATTTTGTTGGACCTTCACTTTTGTTCTCATACAGAGTCTTTAACTTTCTGAAAATAGTGCGGCAATTTTGTTTGAAAGTTACAAAATGCTGTAATTTTCTTGAGTTACTGAAATTATGAGTAAATGTTTGTTGTACATAGCCCCAGATGCCTGTCTGATTTGACCCTTGCTATATTTAAAAGGGATGTTGTTTAGCTTATATAACAAAATGTGTGGCATTTTAGATATGGGTTGAGGTGCTCTGGTAAGCAGGAGTGATACTGTGTGCCTGTTACGGAAGACTGAGGAAGTAAGCAAGAGATTATGAAAGTGTGATCGGTACTCTGTTCAGAACTTCTAGTGTGGAAGTTGAAATTTGTAGGATTGGGCCTTAGCTTGGAGAAGAGGGTGTTAAGAATCTGTTACTGAGAGGCCAAGTGTGTATGAAGAACTTAAGACAAAAATAAATTTCTTTAATATGACTTGAGCAAATGCATGGAATATGAGATAGAAATGACTTTGAGAGTAAACATGGGGCTAGCTACTTTAAGAATAATGAAAGAAAGCTAAATGGCCTTTTATACTGTACTGACATGGATCAAATGTGTTTTAAAGTACTCTCTGATTTCAGTGTAACAAGATTAGAGGAGTAAAGTCAGTAGCCATGAAGAATAACCATCTCTTTTAGTAAGATGGTTCTTTGGTTAGAGAAAAATATATAAAACAGCAAGATTGGGTTGTTGGAGTGTTGTGGTTTTTTTGTTGTTTGTTTTGTTTTGGGGGTTTTTTTGTTTGTTTTGATTTTCTTTTATTATACATATATTTTTCCCTTACATCATTGGATACCCTAAAGTTCTCCTACCACCATTTCATCTATGTTTTCATGCTCCTTTTGCTTATCTTTCCCCTGATTTTGCTCTCCTTCTCCTCTACCCCTCCCTAGCAGCAAGATTGTCTGAAAAATAAAAGCTATGATCAAGGAATGGAAAGTGTCTGCTAATTTTAGTTATTAAAGTCATTTGGTAATTTAAAGTATTTTTTCAGATGGCAAATAATTAAGTGAGTTATGTAGGGGAGGAAGTAGAGACAAGTATTATAGATAAATCAAGTCACAAGAAGATAATTGAAAGCTCTCTGCTTATTTTCTTCCCATAAGTAGTCTAGATCTAGAACATGTATAGATAAGTTAGTTTTTGTAAAGTAATCAGAACATTGTATATGACCAGTGTGTATATCAAATATAATGACAGCAGCAATAATAAAGATTCTCCCAAAAATGTATAAGAACTGTTCGGGTAGATTTTGTAGGGCTCTGATAGAGTTAGCATTTTCACTTTGCTGCCTTTTTTTCTTTTTGTTTTTCTTAAAAGAGACTAGGTCTCGTTATTTTTGCCGATGGAACTTTAGGCTCATGTTGCCCAGCTCAAGCGATCCCCAGCCTCAGCTTCCCAGGTAGCTGGGATTACAGGCGCGCACCACCACACCCAGCTCTATTTTTTTGGAACTAGGTCTCGCTACGTGTCCCTGGTGGGACTCGAACTGCGATCCCTGGCCCCGACCGCAGCTTCCTAGGCTGCTGCTTACAGGCATGCTCCACTATGTCCGTCCTCACTTTGCTGCTTTCTTATTCCTCCATATTTAGATAAATAGATGATCATTAGAGTCAGAGTCTGAAATCAAGATGTTTATATTTTGTTCTACTGCTAATTATTTATTTAATCTTGGATAAATTGCTTAAACTCTAAGCTTCAATGTCTCCTCATTATAGTAATGAGGAGCTTTCAAATAATTTGTTGGATTATTTAAGAAAAAAAGAACTTGAGGCCGGGCATGGTGGTACATGCCTGTAGATGGCAGCCTAGGAAGACATGCCGGGGCCAGGGATCACGGTTCGAGTGCTGCTGGGGGCACGAAGCGAGACCTAGTTCCAAAAAAAATAGCTGGGCCTGGTGGCACATGCCTATCATCCCAGCTACCTGGGAAGCTGAGGCTGGGGATTGCTTGAGTCTGTGGTACTCCGTGTAACTTGTGCCTGCGGTTCCCTGGGCAAAAATAGCAAGACCTAGTCTCAAAAAAAGAAAGAGAACGGCCGGGCACGGTGGCTCGTGCCTGTAAGCTTCAGCCTATGAAGTGGCCGGGGCTTAGGTCCCGCGGTTCGAGTCCCGCCTGGGACCCGTAGCGAGACCTAGTTCCAAAACATAGCTGGACGTGGTGGCGTGAGCCTGTAATCCCAGCTACCTGGGAAGCTGAGGCTGGGGATGGCTTGAGTCTGTGGTACCCTGGGCAACGAGAGCCTGCGGTTCCACGGGCAAAAAGAGAAAGAAAAAAAGAACTTGAGGAATAACTGCTACTTAAACATTAGGAACAGTATTGTTGTTACCACTTATTGTCTGTACTTCCATGTTCTCCCATCCAAGTACTAAACAGGCCCAACCCTGCTTAGCTTCCGAGATCAGACAAGATCGGGCGCGTTCAGGGTGGTATGGCCGTTGACAGTACTTCCATGTTCTAATTTCGCTTCTTTTCCTTTTTTTTTTTTTTTAATCTATTCCCATGCCCTACCTTAAACTAGAAATTTTATGTAGTACTTCACATAAATGAATTTCATCCATGTCGTATTTCTCAAAGTATCTAGCTTTTTACTAGGTGAATTGTAAACACCTAGTCATTATTGGATTTCTTTAAGGAGAAGGGGGCATTGAAGGGATTAAAAAGTGTATGTCAGTGGCAACATTCAGCTTTACTGAATGCTTTGTCCTCTACAGTTCTCTCTTCACCTAGGCAAAGTGGTGTAAGTATGGATATTTTTCCTTTAATCTGAGAATCTCATTTTCTTGTAGTTCTACTTTTAAGCTATAATTGTTTTATTTCTATTACTTAAAAACTCAAGTACACTTTCTATTCTAGGTCCGGTTTATCACTAAAATATGGCATCCTAACATTAGTTCAGTCACGGGAGCTATTTGTTTGGATATCCTGAAAGATCAATGGTAAGAGATTTTTTAATTTATCTTCCCTCTCCCCCTTTTATGAATTCCAAAACTATTCAGGATGTTAAATGCATAATTTCCTCAAAATATGAACTCACATTTTCTCTTATTTGGGCACAGTAATTTTAAAATCTTATGAAGATTTCTTAAGTACATCATTGAAAATGTTACAATTGAGATAATTTATATTTAGAATAGAAACTAGAATACACTAGCTTTATATCTTGAAAGTCTAGGTTTTTGTTTATTTTGGTAGTTTTGATTCTTTGCTGTCTCAAAAAAATATTTGTGAAAGATTTAAATTTAAGTTTTGAGGTAGTCAGATCTGACTTGGAATGTAACAAAATGTTGAAAGTTCTCAAATTCCAAGAAATAAACACCTTTGTGGACAGTATGTCATTTCAGGGCACTTTATAATGCTTTCACATGTATTGTCTGATTTGAGCTTAGTGCTTAACCTTTTAATAGTTCCTACTTTGGAGCCATCAGGTCAAATCCTGATGTTTCAAGCTGATGATCTTCAAAACTACTGTTTCAAGCTGATGATCTTACCAAGTCTTTGTATATTAGTTTCCTTATCTGAAAAGATAGGATCGATCTACTTCATAGTTTGAAAGAATTGGATGAGTTGTTTTCTGTATAGGAATTCCTTCTTAAAATCTGGATTGTTATTTTCCTTGCTTTTAGTTATACCCACAGTTATACCACAGTCAGCCTCAATCTGAAAATATTAGATAAAATAAGGTACTTTGAAGGTGAGACCACATTCACACAACTTGTATATTATATTGTTGTGATTGTTTTATTTTATTATTAATTTCTTACCTAATTTATAAGTTAAACTTTATTCATAGTTATGTTTGCACAGGAAAAAAACATAGTATGTATAGGATTTAGTAATACAGTTTTGCATTCACTGGAATTCTTGGAACATATCCCAAACAGATAGGGGAGACTACATTAATTCCTTTGAATAGAACCTGACATTTTTAACAATATGAATTTAGAAGAAATAGGACAAGAGTTAGAAAAAAGTAGCGGAGGGCCGGGCACGGTGGCTCGTGCCTGTAAGCTTCAGCCTATGAAGTGGCCGGGGCTAGGGATCGCGGTTCGAGTCCCGCCTGGGGCCTGTAGCGAGACCTAGTTCCAAAAAATAGCTGGGCGTGGTGGTGCACGCCTGTAATCTCAGCTACCTGGGAAGCTGAGGCTGGGGATTGCTTGAGTCTGTGGTATCTCGGGCAACGAGAGCCTGTGGTTCCACTGGCAAAAATAGCAAGACCTAGTCTCAAAAAAAAAAAAAGAAAAGAAAAAAGTAGTGTAGTAGAAGCACTAATAAATTATTTATGTGTTTGTTAGAATTGGAAAAATTAAATTTAACAAGGTAAATACAGAAATGACATTTAGTGTATGGGTGATTTGTTTTATTTAGTGACTGGTTTTATCGTCAATATTGGTTTTTATCATTGTTTTTGAGGTTTCAACTATGCAATTAATGTTTGTTTTCCTAATTTTCATACAGCTTTTGTCATATTTGTAGTGTTATTGTTCTTAGGGCCCTCACTTCCATGTTGTACCCCCTATACCTCCGTCAATTCGCCCTTTCCTGTTCCCCCCCTCCAGTCACTCTTAACTCCTCGTGCTGCAAGTCACTGGTCAGTGCTTGGCCCACTGGTCTTTTTCTGGAGCAGTGCCATTTTTTTCTGGATGAGCATCTACATTCCTGGATCACACCAGACCAGGCTGCTTGGATCTCCAGGAGTGACTGAGACAGATAGTCAGGCCAAGCACCCCAGGAATCTCTTGTAGGGCAGGTGTGTGGTGAGGTCCTCCAGCCTCCTTTCTGGTGTCTGTCACATGGTGCTGCTTCTGTGCCATGTAGTTCTGGTATCTTGGTTTGGGAGCCTAACTCCCAGCACCTGGCAGTGGAGAAATTCCCTACTAGGAACAGACTTCTCCAAGTGGTTGGTCCAGCTCCTCTTAACTCTCGTGTTTGCAGGTCTGCCAAGAGGCCACAGCCAGATCTCTATGGCTTTCTTCCCCCACTGATTGGTAAAGGAGGGAGCCTCATTTGTGTTGCGCAAAACTCTGAACCAGGGATTTGATTCCCCAGCCTCTGAGACAGTATTGGACAGTATAAGTGGACAGGTCACCACAATCGGTAGTCTCATGGTCTTATCTCAGTGGTTTTGATCATTGTGTGTATGGGTCCTACCCAGATGGTGAATGTATCCAAGGCTTTTACTACTTCCTTTTCTTCCTTTTCCTTTATGTCTTCAGCTGGAAAACTACTTGTTTTTTTTTCCTTCCTGGCAATGTAATGATTTAATATTCATATATATATATTGCTAAATGATCACAGTAAGTCTAGTTAACCTATCATCATACATAGTTACAATTTTTTTCTTGTGAGTAGAGCTTTTAAGGCTACATTCTTAAAACTTTCATGTATGTAATACAGTACTAACTATAGTCACCTTGCTGACTCCCATCATTTAGTTGTTTTATAACTAGAAGTACATACCTTTTGATCTCTTTCATCCATTTCACCCACCTCTAGACTTTGGCAACCACCACCAATCTGTTCTTTGTACCTATGACTTGATATATATAATCTACATATATATGTAGATTTATATATATATATATATATATATATTGCCTTTAAGGGTCCACAGATGGTAAGATCATGCTGTATTTGTCTTTCTCTGTCTAACCTCCTCCCTCCTTCCCTTGAGTAGAACTTCTGAGTAAAGCCCACTCCTCAGTAGTCAGCTCTTAGGAATATAGTTCCTTGTTCTATGTCCATCATGTTAAACATCAGCAATGTAGAATTGACCAAACTTTATCTTCTGCTGTTACTTCTGATTTGTAACTTTTGCAATTTATTGACTTTCAAGGCCTCATTGTGTTTATAAAATTATCTCTCCCAAAGCTTCGTTTAGTTCTGTCACTCAGTTAAATTAGTGAATATTTGCAGTATTGGGAGTAGAGTCCTTTTTTTCCTCTTGGTTTCAAGGACATTGATTCTTCTATTCTCTATTTCCTATGTATTCTCCTGGATCCTTTGGCTAGTCTACCTTTTCATTTCCTGAAGCTGAATGCCTCAGGGCTGTCTTGACTTCTGCTCTTTTCCATCTTTACTCATTTCCTTTTTTTTTTTTTTTTTTTTTTTT
>PVHY01005127.1:0-85942 GCA_004024945.1 Uropsilus gracilis | reverse complement strand
AAAAAAAAAAAAAAAGACTGAAAAAATGATCTTTTCGTCCTCTAGAAATAGCACCCCTTCTCCACCCAGACACATGTAACTCAACACGCGTAGGCTTTGCGAGGTTGTCTTTCCCAAGTGAACAAGGGTTTATATGTCAGTCGACATATTGCCAGACACCTTTCCAGTTTTGGTTTAATTTGAGTGATCATTGCGGTGTGTTCATTCCCTGAATTCTCAGATGACACTGTTCCAACATTTACTTAGCACAGGACAGTTAATGTGAATTGCTTCCACACAAAGAAGGCACGTACCCTAGACCAAACACTGGCTGTATCATTATCAGGCCTCTTCAAGTCTGTTCATTAAATAAGGTGTTGTCTATGATGATAGCAATCCTTGATTTTTTTCCTCATGGTTCAAATTTTTGCTAGAGAAAATGTCTTGCATTTTTTTGTGGTAGAAATTCAAGCAAGGGATTATTGCTTCATTTTTTTTTTAACCTTCTGTTCTTAGGATTTTACTGTTATGGAAGCTCCAGGTACATTTATTCCTAGAAATTGTCAATGCCCATTTTGGTACATCAGAATAGAAAGGGCAGTTCTTTATCTTTCAACTGTACTATATATACAAAAAAATCATTAATCCCATACATAGTAATTGGGTTTGCAAGAGATCTCAAGTTTTCCTCACAGGGATGGTTTGCTATTTTGAAATGGAATTGTTGATTGTTTTGCATTTGTTGGTGAAGCTTTATCTTCTGCAGGCTTTCAATTTGTAGTCCATTTATCAAGGTATTATAACTGCTTCAGATGAATCTTAAACCCTAAATCTTTGCATGAAAGGTAAGGTCAGAAGCCCCTGAAAGGGAAGGAAGTAGGTGTACATCATCATTATGGAGTGGTCTGGATTAAACACTGAAGAGGAAGGTTTCAATCTGATAACGTCACAGGGCTTCCTGTTTTTCTTTGCTGCTTCTGCTGACAATTTTGTAAGGTAATTAAATTGGCTGATTGAAGTCACAGTGGTCATGGGGCGATAAAGACCATTTGGATTTAATGGAATTTAAAACAACAGAGCACTGAACACAACTCTTACCGAACAAGAATTTTAATGGCCCATTCTGGGTGCTGACTAAATAGAACGCCCTTAACAAGTTTAATGGAAAGGGCAAGGCAGATTAGCTCTATATAGTCTTCATGGTTAAAGATGGGGAATTAAAATTATCCCTTTAAGAGACTCATTAATGCATTATCAAGATTTAATGTAGGTTAAATAAGCTTTTCTTAGACCTTCTTTATATACTGTGAACCTAGATTTAGGACCCAGTTTTATAAGGAGATATTTTTTTAAGAACTGACTAAATAAAATGGAATTATATAAATAAATGGAATTAAATCTTATTTCAAAAACAAAAGACATTTAAAATCCTGTGAGAGTAATTATATCTAAAATAAATGGAATTATATTTTATTTCAAAAACAAAAGGCATTTAAAACCCTTTGAGAGAATACAGAGAAGTCTTGATGATGATGAATCCTTTCTTTGCTGTATCTGAAAGTAATAAATTTGACTTTAAAAGTTTCACTATTGATACTTTTTTCTTCTAAACAAGCTAATCTGCAATAGTGAAACTGCAGAGATAAAGGAATGTTCTCTATCTGGGGTTTCAGTTTGACCATAGGTATTTGATCTTCTGTTCTGTTACGTTGGAATCCTGTCATTTCTTTCTTTTTTCTTACTGAAATACCTTTCAGTTTATGATATTTTAATGCAGTCACTTCTTTTCTGCCCTGGAAAAAGGGTAATTCTCTGCTTTTCCTTGGGAGTAGCCAGTCCCAGGAGCGATAGTCAAGCTTCTTAAGAGATTGCTTACACCTCTGCTGGTATCTTGCCTCATGGAATTGTCTACTCTGAGTTGTCTCCTTTGATTATTCCAGAATGATGAGAAGCCTGTGTTTTCATGTGCAAATGTACCAAATTTTGATTGTACACCCTTTTAACAATTGGTATCGCTGAAACCAAAAGAAATCAGCACGATGGGATGTAGTCTAAAGGTCACCTCTTTCACCCTCAACCAATCCCACATTGCACATGTTTCTAAAGAAGCTATTCTTTCCTCACTCTTTGAGCCCCCCAAAAGTAAGAGTTACTTGTTTCTTGACTTAAGACTTTAAGGCCGGACATTTTATATAATGATGTTTTGATGAGCTAATTATATAATCTGAAAAAAAAAAACTGAGATGAGTCAAAGAATAGAAAAGATGCTCAAAATCTTTCTGTAGGACTCTTTTGTATTGTTTTATATTTGTTGCTCTATATTTATAGCAGCATTCAAATATAGTCTATATCTTGATTACATTTTTCTTGCCTTAGATTACAACTAAATGTGTTGTTCTCTGGATTTGATAGAAAATCAGGTCACTGGATAGCAAGGCTGCGTGTGAAGCTCTAAAACTGTCTCTGGGGAGGTTGTGATTTCAGATGTCTTCCCCACAGACACCTGTGGTTCTACCAGTCTTTCTTTATGGTGAAGTATCTGCCCTCTCCCATGGACTTGTTTTAAGATAAGTCTATTCTGGAAGGGTGAGCACCTAGTGCCTAGACTGTAAAGTTAGGATGAGTTTATTAGATCAATCGATTCTTCCTGTGACAGAGATGCTCAGACATGAAAGACAATACCCGGTGCCTAAGGAAGTGTTAAGTGATTAACACTGATATAAAGGGGATGCTGAGAAGAGAAAGAGGTCAAATGCCATTGATGCACAGTCTTGGATTTTTTTTTTAAGGTTTACTGCCAGGCATCTCAGTGCTTTGTAAATGAATCTCTTTTGCTTGTATTATCCCAAAAGTTGAAGCATGTGAGATTACTTTAGATAAGATGTCAATGATATTCTTATGTTGACATTCCTATAGCTTATATTGACTTATATTGACATTCTTATATTGACTCCTCTTCTCAAAAGAGTGTTTAAGTGTATTTTACACTTATTTAAATCAACAGTCTACATTTCCATCATTGAACTAAAGTAAGTATTTGAAAGGTGTTGCTTTGAATTCCTGTTTCTGTCTCCAACTCGGTTTCATTTTGAGTCCTTGACCTGTCTTAATGGGAATGTTGTTAAGCTAAAATGATCAAATAAGCAAAGCAACTATAAAGAAATGTTCTGCTTCCTTACCATCATAGGCTTTTAGTCTATTTTGCATTATCTTTGTTATCTTTTAAATTCCATCTCTCATGACTGAGATTTCTGTACTCACTTTATCCTGCTTGTAGTGCATTCAGATCCCTCCTAACCCAAACAGAGTGAAGTGAAAACCCTTTCAAGATAAAGGAAACCTGTGGCATCCTAGAATAGCTCAGCCAAAGGGAGGTTTAGAGATCAAGTCTCATCTCTTTAGAGATGAATTGGCAAGGGGAATGGAATAGATTGTGCTGGTCAAAGCCAGTTAGTGTCAGATTTTAGATGACAACATGGATACCCTGACTGCTAGTCTGGTGATGATGTTTTTCAGTGAAAGAGTTGTTGTTCCAGTGTAGTCCTGGGCACTCCATGCTTTGAATGATTTTAGTGAGAGCCTCTGGTTATGTTCTAGACACTCCTCTACTTTGTCTCTCCCACCATTTCTACCATAGAACACTATCTCTTGGATGATTCCTTCTTTCTCTCTTGTCTTTTTCCATGTTCTCCCCATTCAAACCTCCCATGTCTGCCAAGACAGTTCTTTTTATTATGAGCAAAGCTTTCACCACATCCACTCATTTAACAGTCGTATGAGTTTATATTGTGGGTCAGGCTAGTAGAACTCTTAAGTCCTCCTGTCTTCTGACCTTAAGGAGTTTGTAGTTAAATTAAAGAGAAAATTAAAGAGAAATTCTGACCTGACTGGTCAGAAAATATGTAGTATTTGTTGAAAGGATTGTGAACTTGAGAACTTGCAATTTTTATAGAAGACATGGGATCTTATCTTGTGAAGTTGCAATTTTTATAGAAGGCATGGGATCCTGGCTGGAACTTGTAAACACTGTTATAGACAAGGGGAGGGGGGAAATGTATCATCATCAGAAAACTCAGCACAAGAAAAGAAATTAGGCAGACTTTAAGTATGTGACCTCTGAGACAGGAAATGAACTGGCTCTGTGAGGATGGAGAATGCCTTCCTTTTCAGGGCTTTGGTATTTAGGGTCTAGGGCTTGTATTCCTGTCTGTAGCCCCTGGAACGTCATTGAACATGAAAGGATGATCTTAACTTGGTCTGCAGCAGTCAATTGGTTTCTCAGTCGGCTGCTTGCATTTTATGAGGAATAAGTGAATCTCCTTTCTCTGTCTTACTGAAATGAAAGCAAAGGACTGAGCTTTGTCCTTAATCACTGAAGCCTTTAAGAAGTTCTTGGTCTGGAATTAGAGATAGGTCCTATGAAAAATTCTGAAATGAAATAAAGGAGTGTCTTAGACACATGGTCCTCTCAAGTGATCAAGCAAGGAAAAGTTTCCAGTTAATCTAAAGAAAAATTCTTTGGAGAGTCATTTAAAATACTTTCAGCTACTTTGAGGCATACAGTAAAATGCCTCCAAGGAATTTTCAATGTCTTTTTTTCCCTTTGTTTAATTCCAAGTGCTCTTTGTTACCTGAGACATTTTATCTATGTATTTATGTATAACATTATACATATAACTGTGTATACTAACAATTTTTAAAAGTTAAATATTAAATTTAGATTAGTTCTAGTATAGTTGGTTTATTGCTAGTAATACTTTTTAATTTTACATGAATTCAAGACTTCTCAACCTGAATTAGGTTGATTCACAAAATATACTCTTGATTTGGTCATCTGAGAAACAATTTTAATCTAACCTGGGTTTTGATTTCCATTTCTATTGAGTGTGTATAATTGCTATCTAATTTTCAAGAACAGAAAAATGTTTAAAAAATGTTTAGAATATTGAGCTTACTGGCAGAAAATAAATCTTGGAATTAAAGTTTATAATTGTTTATTTGCTATGTATGTATGAAATAAATTATTTTGTTATTGCTCATGTACATTCCATTCAGCTTCTTAAACTGAATACTTAAAATTTTAGTTCTGTATAGTCTTCCTAAAAATGCACCTGAAACTATTGTAAACAAATTAAAAGGAACTTATTGGATATAATAGACACTCTAACAGAATATGCCTTCTTCTGAATTGTAGTTTTGTAGTAGAGCAAGTTCATAGCTTCTATTTTTTCTTTAATTGTTAAAATTTTAGTTGGTATTTTCACAACTAATTGTAAAAATAATAAGCAAATAAATCCTATGAAGTCCAATAGTTTACAATTTTTCATAGCTGCATAGTTTTTCTAATTTATGTTCCCATTTTCTAAGAAACTGTGTCTCATTTGATGTATTTCTTCATCCTTCACTCATCTGCCATGATGAACTCATGGCTACAGTTTTGTAGCCATGTAAGGACTGTATTTGACCCATTTGTGATAATTCAGGAAAGTTTGACAAACACTTTTGCTATACTTATTCGGGACAGATAAGTTATTCTCTGGCTACATTAGCATCTTTATCTAAAAGCTATCTTTGGTGTTTTTCTGGAACTTAGTCTTTAAAAGGCACAGAAGGCTTTAAGTTCTAACTTTTCACAAACTAACCTGATGATTCTTCCCTAAAACCCTTTTATAATATCGTGGCCTTTTTCTTTAAGATTTAATCTAGTTTTCAGGGCTCAGAATCTAGGTGGATAGAGAGAGGAGGACTCTTCCCTCCTACCTCCCAATGGCCAAGGGTGTCACATTAGAGAAGACAAGAACATATGAAATATATACTTATCTTTTAATACACCTTTATACTTGGAATAATTTTTAAGTTTTCAAGAATTCAGAATATGAAATTTATTAGAAAAAAATTTCCCCATCCATTTGGAGAATAATGAGGTTTTGGATCTGTGATTCTCAACCATCAGGAATGAATGGAGAGGCAGTCTTACTATTTTTATGGCTTAAAGGCAGTATGGACTAGATGAAATTGGAAAAAAAGCACTCTTCTGTCTTCAGTGTGGTTCTTGTGTTTCTAGAAGCAGACTGCCTAGGGTGGGAGAGTGGATGGGTGGGCCTCCATGTACTTCAGTGTCTGACTCCAGTAACTGCTAAAAGAATAGTATTTACAGAGTCATGTTTCTCGCAGGAAACATGGGGGTGATGTTCTAACCACTTATTCTTGGCTAGCTCTCTTTCTTTTGCTCTTCTATAACTGACTGTCTTTTAAACTCTACTTCAGGTGTTAGCTTCCTCCAAATTATTTGTGTTAGGAATTTGATGAAATAAATTCAAACATTAGCTGGAAAATTTGGTCTGATTAGTGATTCCCAAACATTTTGCTTCAGAATGGAAGGACTTCAAGTAATTTGAGCACATTTTGCAATTCTGGAGATTCTGAAGTTTAAAATATTTTATTTTTTCAGAACTGTATAATGCTACAACTGCATATTCTTAGAACACCTACTTTTAAAGAAAAACCTAAAAAAATGTGCTTAAAAGAAATGAAATAAAATTCCCAGGCAGGTTGAATGTCAATCACTGAGCTAGATAGACCTAAGAGGATTTTTGACCTTAACATTTAGAGTTATATCTAAATATCTGTGTATAGTGTATATCTTTCTGTATTATCAATTGATAATCATTAACAGATTACATAAGATAGTGAATAAACTTTGTAGATAAGTGATGTGATATGAACAGTTTATGGTTCCTCTCAGAAAATACACAGAGTTGGACTCCTCATATATCACATAATGATTACTTGACTCCTTAAACCTACAGATTTAGAATATCATACTCACATAACAAATCTCATGGTACATAGGGAGCTTTAACATGTGTTGTTCTGCAAGCAGCATCTAAGATGATGTGTGGTTGTGGGACCTTTCCCTTTCAACCATTTTCAACTCTTTTCGTTCCTCCTAGATCATTTCACAAATTTGTTTTCCCAGCATCTATTAGAAAAAAAAATACCAGACACCTGTTTTAGGTGAGAGAATCACAAATCAGTAGCCATTAATGCATGTAAATGACTCAAAACATAGGATAAAAATATAGTCCAACCTGGATAGTGTTACTAGAAATCTCTAGAACCTTAGCATAGAGCACAACACCCAACCCCATTGCTCTCGTTACATTCTTCAGGTCATTGTTGAACTACAGTGCCAAGAGTTGAGATCTAAACACTACCTTGGAATGAAACCAGAATGCCCATGTATTTGTTTTAGGTGGGTCAATAAACATGTGTACTGTTTTATTATTAAAATTGATAGTATCTTTATTTGTCTCAAATATTTGCAACTTAATGTTCCCCATACGTATTGTGTACTAGGTCAAATATATTAGCGTATTAAGTATATCCTTCAATTTAGCTTGCTACCTGGGAGACTTTAAACATCATGCATGATGTGTAGGAGAGATCCTATTGATGATATAATGTAGCACAAGTATGGATTGGTTAGAAGATTTAATGTTAATTAAATTTTAATGTTTTAATGTTAATTTTATTTTTAATTGGTTAGAAGATTTTAAAACCATGCTAGTGATAATTTTAAGATAATTTGAGTATACTTGTTAAGCTAACTTTACTTCTTTTAAAGCTAACCTTGTTTTTCTCAAAATTTTCATATATGGACTCAACTATTTTTACTAGCATGTATTTAATTTGTTGATTATTTTGAGAACATTTTTCCAGAAGATTAAAAATGTGATGATAATATAAAGATGTAACTTTATATATGTTTATGGTGGTGTTCAGTTATCTAGAAGACAAATTATGAAAAATACTTACATATGGCTTGATGTCACAGCGCATCTCATTCATATATATTCATCCACTTCTAGTTTGTACTATAAGCCTTTGACCTTTACACTTGTGTAAGATAAATTTATTTATAGGTAGGAAGCGAAAAAATGTTCACAATAGAGAATACAAATGAATCTGTTTACAGTTATTTTGGCATACTCATTTATTGACTTCCCAGAGGACTCTGATTTTAGTAAATGAAGTGAATGTCTTAAGTATTTTCAAATGTCATAAAGTCTTTTATTTTCTAACAAGTAGGAAACTGATATCAGTATTTTCAATATAAACAAGGATAGTCAATAAAATTTTTGAAGTACTGCATTTTGTAAGTACAAAGTAGAGAGAAGTTTAGCCTTCAAATTAATTTACTGCTCTTTTGTATTTTATTTTCCTTTATGCATTTATCAGTCATTTACACATCTCTGTAACTTTGGAGATGCATTTCCACATCTCCATACTGTAGTGGGTAGATTATAGGAGCACTAGACTTGGATTTAAAACTCACTGTGTTAACAAGGAAAACCCCCTTTTCAGGATAAGTAATTTCCTTCCTTCCTCTGCCCCCCCCCCACCTAGGTCTAGAAAGAGATAAACCTAAATTTATTTTCTAGAAAAAAAGCAATGCTTTATACAGTAGTTGTAAGGAGGATGCTAAAATTTTAGTTGTTCCAGTAATATAATCATTAGACTGTAAGATATAATTAAAATTTCAGTAAAAGAAAATTTACCTAAAATAGAGTTGATTGTTTAGAAAGTTATTACATGGAGAGTCCTGATAGTATTCTTACAGGCTTTTTTCCCTTCTATGATGGGCTGCAAGATGCATATTTTTCAATTCCATCTTGTATTTCTATTTCAATATTTTGTTTAATTCCTTGTTATAATTGAAGGATCACTGCACTGATCTTTCATCTAGGAAATTCACAATTTAATATGTAATAATTTATCATAAGTACTTATGTCCCTGGGAGTGAACTTTTTCTACTAGAGCTTATGCCTTGTAGTAGATGGCATCTTCTTAAATATACATATATTATGTTTACCTCTGTGTTTGTACAAGCAACTAGTAATTCAACTTATTATCTGTTTATTTTTTCATTCTTTGGGTTCTTTGGGTTATTTCATTCTTTGGGTTATTTGGGTTTCATTCTTTGGGTTAATGTTTAATGTCTTATACCATAATCCAGAGAATGCACTATACCATAATCCAGACAATGCACTGAACTCTAATTTTTTTTTTTTTGAGACCAGATCTCATTATTTTTGCCCATGAAACCGCAGGCTCACTTTGCCCAGGGTAGCACAGACTCAAGCAATCCCCAGCCTCAGTTTCCCAGGTAGCTGGGATTACAGGCGCGCGCCACCATGCCCAACTGGTTTTTGGGACTAGGTCTCACTGTGTTGCCCTAAGCAGGGCTCAAACTGCGATCCCTAGTCCCAGCCACTTCATACGCTGAAGCTTACAGGCACGGATCACCGTGCCCGGCTTGAACTCTAAAAATGTGAAAACAGAATTAGTCTGAGCATCGAGGTTCTCATAGTTTATAGAATTTATAGGAAATTGCAAAACAGTGTGACAAGGACACATAATAATGTGTCAATCAGTGTTCTACCATGAAGAAAGACATCTTGGTATAGTTGCAAAGAGAAGTTTTTAAAGCTGCTGTTTGCATCTTTCTCTGACTTGTGATTTTTTTTAGGCTTTTACTTAGAAATTTCATTCTTGGCACCAGGTTAGAATGGCTATGCTGTTAGTCTTCCTTCTGTTTTCTGCTCTAAGTCAGAAGCTCATCATCTGTCTCAGCTCACAGTGATGCCATTCATGTCTTTTTTTAAATATAGGCAGATACATGTGGATGTGAATTATACACACACATGTGTATTTAGAGAGCATCCATTCATTCGAAGTGCTTGAATATTAGAATGGTGCTTCAGTGACATTTCACAGAAATGTCCTATCAACTCCCAGAGGGAAACACCCACCAAGAGGGACGTTCCTTCTCTCCTTCTCCCTCACATACCATCCTAGCGTCCGTCAGCTCGGGGTGGTGTGGTGTGGTGTTGTAGCATCTGTGCTGGGTGCTGCATCCAGCTCTCTTTTGGGCATCTTGATCTAGTGTTTGCCTTTCTCATGGGCCACAGTGGAGCTTTAGTAATGGCAGTCGTTCCCCAGCAGTGTGATGGGCACCTCTGGGACATTGCACGCATTCTTTTCCCTCCCAAGGCAGCTGCTGAGTCACAGGTCTACACCTTGGTCCCCAGGAACCTGGGAACTGTGGCTCTTGGACAGGCAAGGTGTATCCAGCTGAGAAACTCAGGATGCATTTCCCTGACATTTATCAGTGTCTGACCTTCCATCTTAGAGATGGTTGTCATTTATCATCCGTCCCTCCCATCTAGGAATAACTTGGATTTTAGAATCAACTATGCCTGAGTCAGAACCTGGTTCAGCTGTTTAGAGTTCCATGAATGAGACAGGCTGTTGCAGCCTCCTTAGTTTTAATTCCTTACTATGAAATCAGAATACCAATATCATACGTGCATAAAAGAGAAAACGCACACATCTCACTTTGGGAAATGCCAGCATGTATGTACCCAAAGATGTTAACCTCATCAATCAGTCGATCCGTTGTTTAATTAAGTTTATCACATCACATCTAGTATTTGGTTTCTGTCACTTAGGTCAGATGCTTGCAATTCTTAGTCTATTCCCCCAAGGGTTGGATCCCATAGAAGTGCCTTGAGGTTTTTCAGCCAGCCATATCCCCCCTGCCTGCTTCAGAGGCTGAGAGTCCCTCTTTAGCACTGGGGATGTTGTTGGGACAGAAGAGAAGTGCCTCAGTTCCTGTCGTCCTCTCTGCATGTTCTGATTTGCTAAGCAAATTCCAGGTGTTTTACTTGCTAATCACATTATCATCCCCAAAGCTTAATTATTTTCTGTAGGGAAATAAAGTTGTTTGGGGCTTTCAGGAAATTAAATTGAACTTCAAAAGCTACTTCTACATAACAATTAACATTTTGAAATGAGGAATTCCTTAGGGGTTATTGCTAGGTTGGTTTACCCATTTTTTTCCTTTAAAGAATAGACCCTTAAATGGTGCATTTATTGTTCTATTTATTTGAGATGTTTTTAAAAAGTGAACCACTAAAGCCCCATAAATCCCTTGTAAAATAATAGAGAAATGTGTGATGGGAGCCTTTGAGACAGACTAGTGCTATGATTTACTGAGCAAGAAATTGGAGATGATTTCCTGGGTTCTATATTTGAGAGGCACCTACATCATCGAATGGAGTCTACATCACTAGTTTGCCCTGCTTACAGAGTAGTTCCAGTGCCAGTAAAAATGCCTGAGGGTCACCAACTCAGGTATAAAAAAGGCAAATTTCCACATGGCTGGTGCACACTGCCCCTATTCTCTAACAGAATCTCTATAACCTCCACACAGATGTTTTCGGTGCCATTTATTTTTAGTTTACTAGAAGAAAAGTCTTCTTACTGTTGTCACTACCGAAATGCCATTGGTTTACAATACTGTGTAAATTTCTGAAGTATTGCTTCGCACCTCAGTAAATCTTTACACCGTGGCACATTGTAGGGAGTGAGTTAGTCTGGCTTCTTCCTTCATTAGCTTGTATACCCAGCACCTGGGGGCTTGCATCTTTCCCATGATTGTGCCAATCATGGGGAAGATGGTTCCAGTGGGTGTGTGCATGTTTAAATGCATACCTGGGTCTCGGAGAGAGGGGATGAAAGGTAGCAGAGGGCCCATGCATGGAGACAGCACAGAGAGAATACCAAAGAGAAAGCGAGTCCAGAGAATGAGAGTCAAGATTCATGGGGGCTATGGGGCTTGCTTGCCTCCTGGCACTCTTAGCCCTGCCCTGCCAGTGTGTCCGTGTAACGCCTGTGACAATAAAGAACTAGGTATGTTGGTGAGCGTGATGCTTTCCTTACAATTGGCGACCACACACCAGCCACCAAAAACCTGGTCACTATATCACCACTTTTCATACAGTCTCCCCTACCAGATCCTTCACCCCCAATTTCCTCCCCAGCTTGATGATCAACCTTTCGTTGTTCAGTCCCATTTTAATAGGAGAGGGGTTCTGGAGATTCTGTTTGTGCTATTTCCCAAAACCCTGCTCTAGTTATTCTGATGTTGTATAATGTGGAAGCATGTTGAGAGATGGAACTTCAGCTAAGAGAACACCTCCCATCTCTCTAGCCCCCTTTGGGACACGAGAAGGTGGGAAATAGCACGTCTTTCACCTGTAAACCAGCTTCCTAACCTCTTTGGAATGTCTCAAGAGACCTAGAACCTATTAATGATGACTTTGTCCCCAAAGGTAAATTATCTTGTCATCACACATCCCCGCATCCTCCCTGCTGCATGTCATGTGCACTTTGCTCCTTCCTCATGACATCATTGTAACATTTCCTTGCTGGGGTATATAAGGAACTTCACAACTTCATTTAAGTTGGACCTGACATGCTTCCCAGGACCCCCGTTCTGTGGGCTGGCCTCACAGATCGCTATTGCTCTCTGTCTCAATTTCTTCTTTATTCCACTGTGACTCCTATCATGGTGTGTTTTAAACTTTTTAGCTTCCCTTTAAATTTGGTTTCCTTTAAAATGCACTTGTCTGTGCATGGCTAAAACACAGTGGGGGTGATACTCCCTCCTAGTAGGGTGGCAGCACAGAGTTCTCCCTTGAATATCGCCATTCTGATACCTTTTGAAGACATTTCTAAGTTATGAGAGACACAAGTTGCTTATTGTCAATTATTGCCAAGACTGCTTCCAGACCGTTCAGAAAAAGGCATGGGCAGTTGGGTTGGGAATAATGGGATTCAAGGGCCAGTGCCATCATTTAGAGGACTTAGTGTTACCTGAGGAAAGTTACTCCATCTTAGGCTTATGTATAAAATGAGGATCATGATTATTTCTTGGCTTTTGAGCTGAGATATAGTATCTGTTCTTAATCAGTTCAATAAAAATCAGGATGGTCATACTCATTATTTTTACAGGCTGAATGAAATGAAGTCCTTGCACTTAGGACACATCCCTTCCCTCTATTATCTGACGATCTGAGAATGAGCTGTTGAGCCATAGGTTAGTTCTGTATTCTACAAGCACCTGTCTGTCAAATGCAGACTCAATGTGTTTATTGACTACTAGTTCGACTTCTGAGATGCAGCTGAGATACAAATTCGGCCCTAGACTTTTATCTCCAGACCCAAGAGGAGAAAGGCAGGCACCGGTAATTATAGCTGCAGCGATGAGTTGCAGCTGAATTGCTGAGTGTCTTATGCCTTTTTCTGCTGCTTGGCTTCGGTATGGCTGAAGGGATGCTGGGAGTCACAAGCGGTATTTTAGCAAGCATTTATCTGTTAGCCATGCTAACGCAATCCTAGAATCTCCCAGACATGCAGGAGTTCCTTTGTCATTTCTGATGGTAGATAAAAAGCCTATTTTTATAAAGTGGTTTGTGCCGAGTTTAGTAGCCATTTTCTGGACAGCTACTAGATGATGTGTGGAGGGGTGGGGTAACACTTATTTTTCCACTCTTGTTTATAAAGTCTTGGCTTAATATTTCTATAGAAGTGTGCATCTGTAAGCTTTCCAAATGTTTTCTCTAGTTTCTTCATTTCCTTTTACCACCTTGGTTGGTCAAGAAGGCATCTGTTTCACTTAACTTCCAATGGGTTTTATTGGGTGGTTGGGCCTTTCTGTGAGATTGAGGGTTGAGTCAATGAGGGAAATTAGGAGACTCATTCATTCCTCTGTTGATCACCTTTCATCAGTTTCTCTGCTTGTGCCTTTTCCCCTGAGTTTTCATAACATAAACATCTATATTCTCTGCCATTTTTTGAATGAGAAATAGCTGCTCCATCTGTACATAACTATAAAATGTTTATGCTGTCTCAAAGAAGATCAACCCCTAAATCTAGATTTGTTTTTCATTTTCTCTTATTTGTTTGAGAACCCCAGTAACAAGGTCGTCCTGACATGCCAAAGGGATTTACAGTCTTGACTGGAACTTACTGAACATGCTGTTTTTAATGTGGCTATGTCTACATGACTTCTCTGGTCTTCACTGCACCCGTGATAGGATAGAAGAAAACGTCTTATGTAACTAAATTATTGTCCCTCTTATCCTTCTTCTGACTCATTTCTTCCCCAGCTAAACAGCTGGTTTTACTTCTTACACTTGTTCCACCACATTGTCTGTTCCCTATGAGTCTAGGATCTTCTCCCACTGATCTTCTTCAGGACACTTCTGTTTCCTTTCACCCATACTCTTCCTTTCTTCAGTGTGTCTCCTTCCCTCTTTGTGTATCTTGTGGTTTTATTAAATAACCAAAAACTTGTGCTAGTCTGCTCAGGGAGGCTGGGGCATGGAAGAAGGTATCTGGGGTCCAGATACTGTGCAATGACAATGACTTTATTCCATGCCCTCTCAGTCAACATGAAAGTGTGATACTTATGTGTGGATTTTCATAGACAGTGGAAGAGGTGGAAGAGTGGGGTTGAAACTGCAACTGGGACTGTTTCAGTACTTGTGTAATGCTTTGGATTTTACATGTATATGTACACATGGTATTTCCTTAAGCTGTATAATAAGTTTAAGAATTTCATGATATAAGCCTCCTTTCACAGAAAAAGAAACAGACTGAGAAAGGCTAAAGAACTTTTTCAAATGTCTTAGCTTTTTAAACTGGTTTACATTTCTGACATTACATCTTACGAGCCTTTCATTTCAACAAGTTTTGAATTGAATTTACTTGAATTTTGCTGCTGTTTGATTAGAATGTGGGACTCTCCAAGAAGACTGTTGTAACTAGAGCAGCTGTTACTTACGCAGTGTAACAGGAACATCTTCGTCGTTAAATAGAAAGTTAAGATCCCTGCCCACTCACTAGCATAGAGACTTGAGAACAAGTATAAAGTCTTGAAAATGATTTTTTAAAAATCTTACTGAATATTACCTTACTCCCTGTTACCAGTACAAGCTCCATAATTTGTGGGATCTAGTACAAAAGAACATATAGAATCCCTTCTTCAAAAAGTCAGAAAAATATAAAGCTTCTTCTTTTCTTCAATGTATTACTTACACATGCCCAAACATCTTCAACTCGATGAAGATAAAGCTGTTGTTTTCTGAAACAAACCCATAGCAGCCTTTCCCAATGATGGCTTCTTACATAGAGAAAACACATAAGAACTTGTTACTCTTATTTCTAGAGTATGCCCAATTGAGAATATGATAATAATAATAATAGTGATATTAATAATGATGATTATGTTTTATTGATTACCTGCCACAAGGCAGACACGATGCAGATGTGTTTCATATATTATCTCATTTAATCCTCTCATAAACTCCATCAATTCTCTTTTAGAGATGAGAAAAGCAGTACCCCAGGAGAACAAAATGATTTCTCTGGGGCTACACACCTGGTACGTATCGAAGTTAGAATTTAATGTGGGTCTGTTTGCTCAGAGCCCCTCCTCTCTAATCTGCTTATATCCTGACACTGTGTGTACACTGGCTGAATAGCAGTAAGCTTACTAAGACTATAAGCACCTAGATAGTATTCATCATTCATCCATAAATATGAACTCATAAGCATATTTTTGTTGCATCTCATAAAACTACTAATATTTGGTCATCCTGGGTTAATAAAAATGGTAATTTAATGTAGCTTAATGTAATGGTTCTCAAAATACGGTCCCTGGGCTTGCAGGGACCCAAGCATTTGCTGAATCCTAACCCAGTTCAGCTGCATCGCTGAGGATGAGCTTAGCAATGTGAGATCTGCTAGAACCCTGGAGGTTTAAGAACCTGTTTAACCTGATAGGTGTGCTGAGCTGTCCTTTAGGCCAGGTTCTGTGCTAGCCTCTGGATTTGGAAGATGAACAGAATGGGCATAATTTCCTTCCTTCTGGAACAGATAGATTTTGAGAAACACAAATATCCGAGTTACTCATTTTGTGTTATTTATATACCACAAAAAGTGTTTCTAGATCTCTGCCAAAAAGACTGGGATCTTGAGAGGTAAAATTAGAGTGGAAAATGGCTATCTTCCTATCACATGGGTGGGCAAGGCCATGACAGATAGAGAGAGAGGGATGATGGTGTGGAGAGAAGGGGGGTGGTTAGTGCTTAGGGGTCAGAACCTTCTGGATGCTGTCTGTGTTCCTTCTCTCACTCCACCTTCCAAGGTAGTTCTCTTGCATTCTGAGGCCTTGCTGAGGCTGGGAGAGGCAACCAGTTAGTTTCTAGCACAAGATGACTAGGAACGTTTGAGGTATAGGACTGCATCAACCCCCAGCCATCATCAGCTAGTCATCCACTGCTTCCTGTCATAGTGCAGAGGTTCTCTATGTGAAACAATAGAAAAGTCTCAGAAAATGTTTCATTCCAGAACTTTCCCTTTAGCTCGTCAATAAGTTGTAGAGCAAGATGCAAGAGGATGATTATTCCTTTAGCACCTTAGAAACGGTTAGGGTTCAGTTACACAGAAGCAAGAAGGTGGGGCAGGGAGCAGTGTTCATGGAGAGCAGTCATTGAGTCCTTCCCTTGTCTGGATCTCCTCCAGTCTGAGATATATGCCCCTTTATATGTTTTCATTAATTCTTTGCCTTCTCAAATGAGACATTCCTTTTACTTTCACTTACCAAAGCTTGAGTCCTGAAAACTTGAAGGATATTATTTGCTGAGTAATATTTTGAAGTGAGAGTCATCCTAGATTCATATTTTAATTCTGTATTAACCAACTTTTTATATACTTTATAATAATACTAATAATCATTGCTATTTATTAATACTACTAATAATATTTTAGTGCAAGTACTACAGCTTAAATAAATTTCAGTTGTTTTTCTTGAAAAAAAAAAAAAAAACAAAAACTCCCAATTTTTCACTAAGTCTCTAAAGAAAAGAATAAACATCTTTTGTATGTTCTCTAAAAAATAAAGCAACAAATATCAGGATTTTACAGCAATTTCTAGTAAATGAACATTGACTGTCATTTACATTCCCTTCCTTCCATTGCTAGAAGAAAATAATTTGACAGAAACTTTAATAATGGGCTTAGATCCTGAAGATATGCAAGAGAGGTGCCTTGTGATAATTTCTGTTTTAAGTACTGATGCACTTTTTATGACATTAAGAAGGTTGCACCTATTACTAATACTTAGTTTGAATTAAATTCCCAAACGCAATTGCAGCCTTGTTATAGGAGAAATAACTCATGTACACAAATAGCAGCAACTGTGTACTTAGCAAAGGCAAGCCAAAAGCATATCAGGCATTGGGAATGGAGATCCCACCTCTGAGAATTCAGAAAGTGCTTATATAATCAGCACAGGATTCCACTCAATTGATTAAATTATATTTCCTGGGCTTTTACTGGAGGGGGAAACTCTAAAAGGTTATGAAATCAATGCAAGCAGCTTTTGGATTATATTATTTGCTTGAAATCAGGATCCAGATTATTCTTATCTCCTGAAAGACAAATCATATTTTTCTCCTGGAGTCCTTCAGAAATTCCCAGAGTATGTTTAAGTATTACATGAATAATTCATTTTACTCACTACACATTACAGCACTTAACAAAGGCTGTGGCCAGAATCTCCTCCTCGGGGAAGCTAATTTGAAGCACCATTATGACTCTGATTTCACAATGTTTCAAGATTTTATGACCTACCTGATGAAGTTCTCCTTCCTTTTTCAATCTTTTCAGAGAAACACTTCCAGTTTACAATTTCATGGAGTGCATTCTTGGAAAGAAGTAATCCTTGAACTTACTCTATTCCTGCTCCTAAAGAAAGAGAGTAAAAAAGCCAAAAAATAAATTAAAAAATAAATCAAGAAATTTTTGTATTTAAGTTCACTCTACTACTCACTGCTATTTCCCTACTATGGAAAAGGTGAATTAAATCATTTTAAAATTATATTTAATACTATATACGTATAATGTTATAAGTGTATATTTCCCTGAAATATTCAACATTGCTGTGTGATAAGGAAAACTGATTATGTGAGCATATCTGTAGATATCTCTTAGGCTTCCATATGGGATTTTTCATTTGTTTTTCTGAAATTAGACTGCTTTTTTCTCCTATGATCCTTATGGAAATTGCTTTGAATCTCTGTGGCGCTATCATCCTTCAGTGCTCTTCCTTTCAGTTTTATTTGTTACCACATTGGTTATGTCCTACCAGACAGCAGATGGACCTGTTCACTAAAGCACATGCTAAAGTATAAAGTCTGAAGCAATACGGAGTATTCAGCTGACTCCACCAATGACAATCACTCTGTGTGCCTTACTCTCGTCTATGGATCCATGGACCCACATGACAACTGGTGCCCTCGTTGAACTGTCTTAGAGCCCTAGATTTAGAGCCTGAGAATTCCTTAGTGACTGCATAGGATGGAGTCTTTTCAAAACTGACTTGGTTTTGAATAGCTAGAGGGAGCCCCGTATACTCCCATGGGTAGGCCAGATCTTTGGAATACTAGGAAGTTCTAGTAGAGTTTGCCTGAAAAAGAAAAAGAAAATGGACTTCTCCCTTTTTCAGGGCACTTGGCCAATATGCATATGAAAAGATGTTCTGGTTTACTAGCAGTCAGGGAAAGGCAAATTGAAAATAAGGATATATCACTTCACATTCATCAGCCTGGCAGAAATAGAATAGAGCCATCGCCTATATTGCCGCCTGGGATGTGGGGGGAAAGGAGACTTTTATACACTGCTGGTGGAAATGTCAAGCATTACAGACTTTTTGGAAAGCCATCTGGCAGTATCTACTGAAACTAAACACACATGTAATCTACTCATAATATCTATCCCATAGAAATACAATCATTACTTGGGAAGACAGTAAATGGGTCTTTATTTTGATGTTGTTTGTTTTGGCAAAAATATGGAAATAAGGCAGATTTCTATTGAGGAATAATAAATTATGATCTATTCAGCTCATGCAGTACTTTACCACTATTAAAAGAACAAATTTAGGAGTATATCAGAGGACTTGGAGTTTGAATGAGAAAAGGAAAATTTAGAAGAGATTTGCGTATAGTAATATTTTCTTCTTTTGGAAGATAACAATAAAACATGTAAATATATATCTATGTGTTGTGTATGTGTGAGTGTGCTGTATGCATGAGTCTGTATATTTATGTGATCATGCATTGGCTAATATAATGCTAATGAGATTATATTAAAACCCACTGAATGCTAATAAAGATGCTGGAAAAGAGCATGGACATATATATGTAATATATGGAAATATATATTATATATTAGAAATGTATATCTAAATATATATATGTACATATAAATATATATATCTATATATATAGAATAAATAATATATAGAAATACAGATGTATATGGAAAAAAGCAAGCAATTAAGTGAAAGTGGAAAAGAGTAAAAGGAAGAAACCACATGAGCATACTTAGGGATTAATACAAATTTGTGCATATGCGTCATTACATTTGCCTAAGGGCAAAGTAAAACTGGAAAAGTGACAATATTTCTGAGAGTTCCCTTCCATTCGAAGTTTAGTACAAATTAGTTTCACTTGATAGCATCTGATTTTGATCAAGTATAGGACAGAAAGGAGAGGTGATTTTAGACCTAAGAAAAATGGGAAGTGCGAGGAAGTTCACCCACATGGAAACAGATGAATTTTTAAAACCTGAAGGAACAGTGAGATGGGGAAACTCAGTGTCTATATTGCCATTTAATTACTATTTGCCATTTAGGATCTTAGGAGTGAGCTGACTCCAAATCAAGTCAAAAACTTCCTGATTTATAAAGGTCATTATCTTCATTTCACAGAGCAGATAGCAAGTCCTTGAGGAGATTTACTCAGGGTGTTTATAGGAAATTGGGTTCCTTCGGCACTGGGAACGTGCTAAGCTGCTCATCTTTAAAGAAGTCCTCACTAGAGCTCTGACTACTTGCACCACTGGGTCTCTTCCCATGGGAGAAATCACCTCCATTTTAAATTCAGGGTCGATGTGGGAGCAGAAAATATTTAAAGCCAGAGGAAAGTTAGATTATTTATGAGGACTTGGTTTCTCCTGTGAAAATATATGTGCGTGGAGGATGTTACCTTTCCCGAAAAGAAACAGATTTAACTTGCGATGAAGTGTTTAGAACTAACAGCAAGCATTGTGAATCTTACTTATCCAAATTTTCACTAATCACATATAAACATGGGAGAAGACATGAGATGCAATCAATGCTGCGAAACAATGAAATATATTAATGTTGACCAGTGCTGGGTTGTGTAGTGCAATTGTTTGAATAAATGCATCTTGGTATTTTTAAATATTTAACAAATGAACATATTAATAAATGTCTCTTTGCAAATGTATATCAGATCACTTAGAACATGGAAAATTGATCTAGTGAAATAAATCATTCATAATAGTATGCAAACATAATAATATCATGCAAACGCTGATCATATTTGAACATATTCTGTTCCAAGTTTTAATATATTTTCCCCTAAAATTTTGCTAGGATTTGTACAGTTTTATCCTGTTTTTTTTTTCTCTTGTTCTTATAACTGATAAGCATTTACTGAAATGAGATATAAAAGTTCAAAAACAGCAGAGCAAATATATTTTTAAATACTTGAACTTTTATCATAATCAATTCTATGTATCACAGCCAGATTAAAATTTAGGATGGTTTTGTTCATTTCTTTTAACCTTTAAATCAGTTATTCTCCAGAGTTATCATTTCTGCCTCACCACCATGCCTCTGGCCTCTGCTAACTCTCCTTGTGGATTATTCCAGAAGAGAGTTCAGCCCTTTATTGTCCCTCTCCATGGAGGGGACGCATTGGCAATTCTCACTAGTACAGAGACCATCATCTGTTATTCCAAAATTAATTTCCCTTTTATTTATTTATTTTTTGATGGGCCTTTATTCTATCAGACCTGGAAGCTTAAAATTCTTTAGTGTTCTTTCTCTGAAATGGTCTCTGAAACTTGACTATTTGGGGCGGAAAACCCAGCTCTGCTTTTATTAGCTCTGTGACCTCGCACAGAATTTTTAGAGCCCCTCTTTGTCCTTGGTCTATAAAAAACCCACCAAGGTTGTGATGAGGACTACTGAGGATCTATTAGATACCAAGCTCTCAAAGAGAACACCTGTCACATTTGATGCCCGTGTCGCCTCTAATTTATACTATAGCTGCTGCCAGATGATTTTCCTAGAACAGTTTTATTCCTGCTGACTCTTTCCCTCTCTTTCAGTCTCACTCACCACCCCCAGAAGACACCAAATGAAATCCAGACTCCTTTGCTTGACATTTAAACTTCCACATAATTAGATTTCAAGGACCCCAGTCATTCCTGAACTTTAGACCATCCAAACTATAGATGTGGCATTTTTATTTCCCCTTAAAATACCCAGTGTTAAGGATGATATATATTTCATATCTCTTAAAGCGCAGGCACAGAATGAAAGCTAAAGCAGGGTTTTAAGGAGCCCTTGTGGTACCACTAATTAAAACGTGGGTGTCTAGATTCTAAGAGTTCCCTTACAGCTGATGTGGCAGGAGGGCTCTGGGGACATTTGGGGCAGAGACAAAGTAGCACCTGATATGGAAGTATTTCCATATTTAACAGTTTCTGTCCATAGAGATCTACCAACTGAGAGTCACCTCTGGTGAATATTTCCCTCTTGACCCCTCTTATCTTGCTCATTGAGATTTGTTGAGATTTCTCTCCATTCAAGAAGATTTAGGGAAACTGCCAACTTCATTCCTACTGCTTTCCATTTCTGAAATCTCATAGCACTTCTAAATAACTATTTTGGCTGTTGAACATTTTTATTCCTTATTTTACACATGAATACATTTGTATTGTATATGTAAATCATATGTATGGTTGTTTAAGAGGGATCTAGACCTGGTTGAAGATAAGTATTTTAAGCTTTTGTCTTTGTGTCAGTTGCCTGGTGTACTGATCTTTGTAGGCAGCCAGTCAGTTTCCGGAAAAAGAATATACCTGTGCTCCATAAAGCTTTTGCACACTGATTGCAAGTACCCAGGTTTGATTATGGTACTATTTTGTATCCCTGAATTTTGTGAGGAAAAAATATCTGAAATGTTTTATAAAGTTCAATGATTCTTTTGAGTTGATCAATCTGTCAGATTATTCTCTCTTTAGTCTGTAGGCTAGGCTATCTATGGATTGCTTGCTCATTTATTCAATGAGTGCCAACATTTTGCAACTACTAGATTTTGATAATCTCTAAGATCTTTTACAATTTCTGGGATAATCTGATGGGCACAGCGACAAAATATAACAAGTTTTTAAGAATGAGTCATAAAAATGGTTCTGGAAACATCTTCTGTTCAATGCAAATTACTTTGAGATTTGCCCTTAATTAGTTCATTAGGAATTAATACTTTAGTTGGAAGTAATGTCCAGTCCACATTTATCAACTGAAAACAAAATGTCAGGGACATTTTTTTTTTGAAACAAATCCATACACCATCATTTCTTTTTTTTCCCCAATTATTTAAAAAAAATGATTGCACATATATATATATATATATATACATATATACACATATATACACACATATATATATACACACGTATATATATGTATGTCTATACATACAGATATACATGAGGTTCACCTACTACCTTGTCACCTGTGAACCATCATCTTAATCTCTTATGACCATCTCTCCCCTGACTTTATGCCCTCCCTGTCTCTTGCTCTATGTTTCAGTTCTGCTGACAGTTTTAAAATTTCCTTTCCTTTTGTCTGCTTGTTTTTCCTATATATCACATATAGGTGAGGTCATCCAGTATTTTTCTTTATCTTTCTGGCTTATTTCTGCTAACATGATTCCTTCTAGGTCCATCCATGTTATCACAAGTGCATCAAATTTATCTGTTTTGATTGATGAATAATATTTCCTCAGTACATAATCATTTCTAAATGTGGTCACTGATTACACAACGAAAACAAAAATTCCAGGGTGCTTTTGAAACGTGTGTTTTTTTAATCTCTGTTGGCTAGTTATGGCCTCAGAATTCTTTAATAGAATTATGATTTGTTAACGTACAGTTTTTCTATGTTGCCCTCCATGCTGAAGAGAGGACAATGCAATTCCCCCATGGTAACGCTCTTTACTGAATTAGATAATATGAACAAAAGTCAGAATGCATTTTGTCTGTCAGAGACCAAGACAAAAGGAAAGCTGAAAGATTTCCTCATTGAAAGAAAAATAAGAACTTCTGGAAACAATTTTAAATCTTGGTGGGATGAAGATATCGCTTTATAGTATTTCTATCATGATTTTAAATGAACCATGGTGACTTTGATTAGATATAAAAAACACTATTGAGATACAATGCACTTCCTATAGTTACCTAAGGACAATAATGACATTAGCAAACAATTTGAAAAGTTCTGCTTCTGTAAAGAACCAAGCATGAATGAAAATGCATGTGTTAGTTTTTCAAAAGTCCAATATAATAAGAATCCATAAAACTTACAAGCAGAGGTAACAGCAGGCTTTACATCTACTGTCTTGTTTCTTCCCATAAGGAATGTGACTGTCAGACCAGATGCTAGCAGTGTTAGTCTTCAGCTCTGAGTAAGAACTAGACTCCCATCCATGTTCCCATCTCCTTGTCTTATGCCCTTCCACAGCTTCACACTGTCATTCTTGTACGTTTATTTTGTAATTCTCATTCCTCCTCTTGAAGTCTTAGGTTTCTTATTAAAATCGGATTCATTGGAATTGTAAGATCAAACCTGATGAAAAATCAAATAAGTTCTTATTCATCATAATTTAAAAATGCCTATTCCCCCCTCATTCCGAGTCTAGTATTCTAAATTGGCTGGTGTTGCCATCTCATTAATATCTTGTGGGAGCAGCAAATGCCTTGGCGATGTGGGTATTCCAGCAGCACATAGTGGGAGTGGCACATGTGAGCAGGACCGGATCTTCTTGAGTGAAAAATGCTTCAAAAGTAGTTATTTACCTATTATTCCTAATTCAGGCACACAAAAGCCTTGATTTTGTAAGTAGGGTATTAAGAAGCTCATTGCAAAGTGAATGAGAGAATTTACAGAGAATTGGATGAAATGATACTCTCGTCAATCTCAACATTTCTTGAGAGAGTGCACACCCCAACTCTGCCGACCACCCTTCTTCTCTTGTTTTTGAGCAGGCACTTCACAGCTGTGAGTGGAAATGATGGCAGAAGGACCTGAGAGCTCTGATAATAAACCAAGAATTATCTTGGCAAAGAAATGAAGAGCAGTTAGTACCAGGAGCCTAAAACGAAAGTGCTAAGTAGATAATTAGCATCTTTCCTCTCAGTGGCAACCTGGAAAAGTTCTTGGTCAGAAGCCATGAAAAGGTTTCAAGCTTGTAAAAGGAAAAAAAAAAAAAACAAAAAAACAGGCCTCCTCAAGAAAAGGGGACATTTACCTCAGATGTGTGTGGAGAGGAATGTGTGAGCAAAATAAAACACATTTAGCTTAAGTTATTTATTTATTTTTACCAGAGTAGAATCTGTCTGTATTATCAGTTTGGCTATTTGAGAAAGTGAGAATGTGTTAGCACTTTGTCACTTGGCTTGCATGAATAACTGCTACTTTTTGATTCAAACGTGGACAGTTGGTAGCAGAAACCACATAAATGCCCCTGATTTTGATAAAATCATGAAATCATGATAAGCACTCATGCCATGTTCCCAAAAATATTATTATAAATAAACTATTGTTCCCAATTAGAAAACAATTTCCATCTTGTCCTTTTTTCACACAGAAGTGAATGATCAATTTTGAACAATTATAGTAGTTAGCACAATTAAATAGTTCTTAAATAGTTGGGTATTTAATTAATTAAATAGTTGGCTAATAGTTGTTCTTTTTATTAGATCTTATCCTCCTCCCTAGCTGCCTCTGACCTCCTATTTCCATCCACTTCTCCAGGGCATTATTCTGGGAGTCCGTACCCAGGATAGAATTTGGCCATAGTTTCTTTTTATTATATTTTAGATTTTCTCCTTTGTTTATCCTAGGAAGAGTTGCTTCCTTAGCATCTCATTCAACTAATATGTCCTTGGATCCTGCTCTATTTCTGCCTGTAACTTTGATACTTACTGGAAAGATAAGGCCCTATTCTTAAGGAGTTTATATTCTAGTGCAATAATCCCTTGGGTTTCTCTTGAAGTAATTATTTTAATAAACTAATTTATACTGTGGCAAAAATTTCAAACAATGGATTAAGTGATATTTTCTGCCCACATAACACTCATCAGTGCTCCATTCTGTAAACACTTATTGAATACTTAATATAGCATAGAAATACAAAGCTAAGGTTTATTTCTATTTCTAGCATTTCAGGGGAAGACACTAATATCTGTGTATTGAGAATAATATTTAAAAATAAACATGGATTTCATTTTTGACTTTTTGTGGAATAAGTTCGCCCTAGTCTACTAAGGGCTCTAATCTGTTTGGGATGATGGGGTAGAGTGCTTAGCTTTTGTGAAGAAAAAGTACATGATTATATTCAGTTTCCATAACACAGGAATAGGGTTAAAGTACATGGAAGTAACTATAGAAGCTGGGCTATTTTCTTGAGAAGATATCTTCTTAATAACTTTGTCTTTCCTTTTGGCAAATGAACAAGGTAACTATTCTCTGCTATTAAAACTTTGATGAGCCAGAGAAAAAGAAGATGTGAGGCATAGGAATAAAACTCTCTTGCATTGTATGAGTTTAGTGGAGTAGGAGGAAAGAGACACATGGGTAACACAACATGGTGAGGCTGAAGGTGATTGGAAGGTTAAACATTTGAGGCACAGATATGAAGTTGAGAGCTCTCAGTCTTTTCTGTCAGGCAAGACAGGAAGGTCACAGACCATGGAAGACTTAGTATTGATGAACCTCAAGTGACTTTGTCCATACATTGCAGGTAATAATAACTACTCAGGGCTCATACAAAAAGATATGTAAAGTGCTTGGCATCTAGAACATGCTTAAGAAGTACAAATTTCCTGTGTTTCTTTCCAATTTGTCTTCTGGCATGACTGAATAACTTTCTCAAAGGGTGAAAATCCTGGAAGAACAGACAAGTCTGACTTGGGGCTTTTCTAGCTGTGCAAAGTGCTTAACTTCTTTAAGTTCCATTTCCTCATCTATGAGGGGAGGATAATAATAGCTACTTCATAGGGTGGTGGTGAGTATTCAAAGAGATAACACAGGCAACAAATGGACTTAGCTCAGAGCCTCATGGGTGGTAAAGGATACAATGAATGCTTGTTATGTCTGAAAAGAGAAATTATATTTTTTATCCCTTCTTTCTGTTATCTGATGTTTTTGATATTAGCTTCTGATTTTCTTCATTGAAAAGTAACAACCTCAGATACATACATTTTTTTGTATTGTTTTAACTTTATTTTTTGTATGCTGAAGAACAAGATATATAGTTTTGTATTTAGAATTCCATGACAGCAGGTGATCTACAGAGATGCAAGTTTCTCTTTGCCCTGAATCTAGAAGTAAGCAGTATGATTAAAACAGAAACTTCTACATTTATTTATCCTCTACTTGTCTACATTTGCAGTCATCCAATAAACGGTCACCAGTTGCCTATGTGAATTATTCCCAGAAGGAACTTAAGGAACACTTTATGAGTCTTGCAGGCCAGGAATAGATCTTAAAATAGTGACTAGAGATTTGAAATCCCTCTTTACTATGCTAGAATAAATAGTGCGTGGCCACACATGGCCATTTTTACTGTAGCCCACTGATATGGGGAGATGCATGTGTGGTAAAGATCACCCTTAAATATAGAATAGCACCCGACTGTAAGATTTTAAAGAATCAACAGACAAATAGTACAAAGTGGGCGTCCTGCTTGCTACTTATTTCTGTGGGAGAGGTGGGGCCACTGGTAGCAGACTTCTGGAAGCCTTCAGCAGAAGCTCCATTTGGAGATGAAGAAGAGATGATGTAGTAGGATACATGCTCTGGGATCATTTATGAGGGAAGATTCCTATAACCACGTCCAAGGGGAAATATGGCCTTGGTTCATCTCCTTAAAAATTAATAGAAAACTTATCTTCTTCTGAGGTGAACTCAAAGATAGAAGATAAAAGATAAAGCTCAGACCTGGATTTTGAATACGACTGGGCATCTAGTTCAAAATTTGAAATATTTTATAGGTTTCTGAATCAGTGAAGAGAAAACTGACAATGTAGACTTTTCTCACTGATTTAACGATATTCTCTTATTGGAAGAAACAAGAAAAGGGTGAGTCATATATATATATATATATATATATATTTGCCTTTGAGAAGTTCGTGAAGCTGAGGTAATATTTCATAACTTTATTAAGTTTACTGGCTTGAATATTACTTTCTGGAAATGGGACTTGCAAATGTTCTCTTTTCCTACCTTTTTCTGGAATGAGATGAATCTTTTACAGGGAGGGGGATTTCCTAATCTTTTTGTGGTGATACGCTATGTCACACATAGGTTCCTCATGGAGGGTTGCCCTTTTTTCTTGAGGGTTTATCTGGCTTGTCCATGGAAACACCCCCATGAATGGGATACTTCCCTCCTCAACTGGTCACCATAATCTCTGCAAGAAAAGTAAAACCACAGGAAATGAAGAGCATTTTACTTATTTCATTGCAACTACTTTGTGAGGATTCTAAGTACTTGACAAATCTATTTTTGCTCCTGAGGAGGAGTCTGAGAAAAGAGAATTCTATCCACAAGAGATTTAGACTATTCAAAATGAGCCTGTTTGTTCAAAGTAAATAAGAAATCATATAATCACATGGTTCCAGGTCTTGGAGTTAATTCTTTTTCTTTTGTATTAGTGCATTTTTTCCAACTCTATATCACTTTCTAGATCAGATTGTTGAGTGCTTTTATGTACAAGTATACTTTTCTATTCTTTTTTAAGATGGTGTGACTCAGCAACAGTAACAATGCCTTATGCTAGCATTCCCTGGCAGCTGCTGTTAACTGAGCTAGCTCTTACCTTTGATATTGTCATTTTCTGCTGTTGAAAGAAGAGATCTTTGCCTTCAGGTCTCCATCTCTACCCGTGTTGCTTGAACTGTGTAGCCAAGTAGGTAGTATCCCCAGTTATAAAGAAAACCAAGTGATTTTTGATGGTTGCATTGCAACAGAAGCACGTTAAAATAGACATTTATTTATTAACATATTTATCTGACATTTTATTTATTTGACATATAATATTGGCATGTTTAAGGTATACACATATTTGCTGCATTTAGATCTTGTGATATGACTTCATTGCAGTGATAATTAGTGCCTCTATCCTGTTGCATAGTTATTCTTTCTTTTCAGTGGTTGAAAACACTGAGTTCTAACATCTTAGCAGATTTGATGATTACAATATAAACTTATTGTCTATAATCCTTATACTGTGCATAAAATCTCTAGAACTTATTTACCACTTGTTGTAAATTTTTGCCCTTATGTGATATCTAGTCTACCTTTCCAGTCTTCTAGTGATACCTTTATACTTTCTGTTTTTGAATTTTACATACACGTGTTATCCCACAAAACTTGTCTTTCTCATGTCACTTAATATAATATTGTCAAGGTCCATCCATGTATGTGCACACAGGGACACACACACCCTACATCTTTTTCCATTTGTCCATTGATTTTTGCTTCCCTAAATAGAGTGAGTAATGATTTGAGTGTGAGTAATGCTGTAATACGTGTACCTGTTTATCATTTAAATGTCTTCTTTAGAAAATGTCTAGTTCCTCTACCTATTTTTTAATTGCGTGGTTTTATTTTGTTATTGTGTTGTAGAATACTTAATATATTTATATTAAACTTGGGTGGTTTACAATTTTTCTCCCATTTTAAACATTGTCTTTTCATTTTATTTATACTGTTACTCAAAAGCTTTTTAAGATTAGTGTAGTCTGATTTATTGACTTTTGCTTTTGTTGTTGTACTTTGTCTTTATATAGAGAAAATTATTGCCAAGACTAATGATAAGGAGTTTATATTCTATGTTTTCTCCTAATAATTTTATGGAATGAGGTCTAGTGTTTAAGTTTTTGTGTTGATTTTTGAGTATGTAAGTGCTCACTTTCATCATTCCATGTGTGTTTATCTGGTCTTTCCATCATCATTTGTTGAAGACATTATCACTTTTCTCATTGGGTATCAGCTCTCTTATAAAATATTAGTTTACCATGTATTTAGGGGGTTTATTATGGAATCTGTATCTCCATTTTAATGCCAACACCATACTGTTTTTATAATTATAGCTTTGCAATATAGTTTGAAATCAGGTTGTGTGCTGTTTTTGGCTTTGTTCATTTTCATCTTGACTGACTATTCAGGGTATTTTGTTATTCCATACATATTTTAGAATTTTTTTCAATTTCTGTGAAAAAATGTTGGTGAGATTTTGGTGGGGATTGTATAACTGAAACAGGGATTTACTTACTTAATTACTTATTTTATTGATTGCACACACACATATATATGTATGTGTGTGTATATATATATATATAGACATGTTACATCATTATCTACCATGGGGTTCTCCCATCAACTTATCATCCATGAACCATCTTACTTTCTTGTGTCCATTCCTCCCCTAATTTTGCCCTTTTCTCCCTCTTTTGCTCTATACATCTGTTCTGTTGGCAGTTTTAAAATTTTCTTATCTGTTTGTTTGTTTTCTTTATATCATGCATATAAGTGAGACCATCCCTTATTTCTCTTTTTCTTTCTGACTTATTTCTGATAACATGATTCCTTCTAGCTCCATCCATGTTGCTGCAAATGATATGTTTATCTGTTTTGATTGATGAATAATATTCCATTGTGTAAATATATCACAGCTTTTTCAACCATTTGCCAGTTTGGGGGTATTTGGGTTGATCCCAAATTCTGGTATTGTAAATAGTGCTGCAATAAACATCTGAGTACAGGTATCCATTTGATATCCTTTGGGTAGATTCCCAATAGTGGAATTGCTGGATCAAGTGGTAGTTCCATTTTCAGTTGTTTGAGGGGTCTCCAATCAGTTTCCAAAGTAGCTGAACCAGTTTACATTTCCACCAGCAATATAAGAATGTTCCTTTCTCTCCACATTCACACCAGCACTTGTTGCCACCCAAAACAGGCATTTTAAAGCAGATTTTATTTATTGCCCTATCTCTTCTTTCTCTAATAATGCATTCTTTCCATTTTCTCCTTTCATTTTGGAATTATTCCATTCCCAGTATGCTGGAGAAACCTCTAGGTCTCTCTTTCTATACTATACCTTCGGTGGCATACCATACTATATTTACTATACACTATATTATACTATGCATTCTATACTTTCTATATTTTCTGTTGATTCAGCATCAGTGGCTTAAAACATTTCCTGTACACATAAGATTTCTAAATCCCTGTGTCTAGACATTCTCTTTTTTTTTTGCCATCAAAATTAGTTTTGCACCTCTAGAGTCATATGCTCAAAGAACCCCACTTTCTTACCCCCTTAACCCACATTCTTATTCCCATTTATATCTTTGATGTCCTCCAGTTATTTGGACACAAAGTCTAGCTTTTATCTTTGACTCTTTCTTAACCCCCTACTCTTATGGCTAAACATTTTCCAGAATTAGATACTTTTCAGTTTCAATGCTTTCTGGCTCTTATTTATCTTTCCATACATAGCTAAGGTACTTATTATTTCTTCACATGGATGATTGCAGTAGCCTCTAAATTTGTTTCTCAAGTTAATTTTTTCCATTATGGAAATATTAAAGTGTGTGCATCATTTTTTTTTAAAAGTTAGGATCTTTTGTTTATCCTTTTTAAAATTCAACTTAAGTTTCTCTTTGTCTAGCATTTTATCTAAGATAAAATTTGTTTAAAATATTCTATCCAGAAATTCTATCCAGAATTTTTCAGGATTGAAACTTTTTGACAGATTGTATACATTGTATTATTTAATTGATACCAGTTAATTGATATTAATATGTGTTTTGTGATTAGCAGTTTTCATGAGATATGCAAGGAATGAATTCTTTTTTTCAAATGGTTTTTGAGCTTCATGTATATTAAATTCTTACAATATGTTTTTAAGCATCTCAGAATAATCCACAAAACTGAAAACTTGATTGAGATGATGATGGCTTCTTTTTTGTACTGAACTCTTAGTGACATTGTTACTTTTTCTTTTTCAGCTGCAAGGCTATGTGCTGAGATATTTAGCATTTGCCTTGTGAGAAAAATGTTCTGTGACAAAGCTTGAATAGAGTGGGGGTGTGGTGAATAATTAGGTTTCTTCCATATTTAGATCCTATGATTTATGTTACCCCTGCTCTTACTGGAGCAAGATTTTATGTGGGAGCAAGTACTAGTCTGGATAAAGAATATATAATTTGGGGAATTGGTATCTTCTGCAAATTTTTCAGATCCTTCTTGGTTCATCACATATAATCTTTTCCTAGAACGAAATCATCAGATTTGAAATCTTGTAGTTTTTCTTTGGTTTTGTATAATTAGAAACATATTTTGGGGGGTAAAATAAGTGATTTATTGTTTTTAAAAATCCTAAATGATTTAAAAATATATTATAAATTTCTTCTAAATTCAGAATAGAAGTGACCTACATGATAGTTTTAGAGATTTTGATATCATTTATGCTATATAATATGTTGCATGAAATTATTAAAATGCTTTCGTATTTCATTAGCTATGTGAATGCACACACATATATATAGATTGCATTTTGTAAACAAATTGAAATTGAACTTTGTATCTTTACCATAGTCAATAATTGGCAAACAAATCCCCTAAACTTACCAAGAACTGAAGGAAAGACTTTTCTGTTATTTGCTGCTAGCAAGCAATCAACAGAATACATTGCTGGTTTATTTCCATATTCAAAATTATCTTCAGCTTTCCATTTTCACAAAGGGAAAGGCATTAACTAGGAAAGCCCCCTCTCATTCCTTCATGGGGCCTATTAATGGAAATTTTAGCAAATATGTTTTCCTTTTTATTGTTAGTGGTCTGGCTACATAATAGAAGCATAATGTGGTAAGCATCTAACGTACTTCATAGCTACCCAAAATGTTGTCAATTAAGACAAAATGGATTGATCCATTTCTATTTATTTCAAAGACTCTTTATATTCTTTGTTGCTATACAGTAAATGATGTGATTAAAATTTTCTACTCTGTTTCTCTGTTACTATGCTTTTAAGAATTTTTTTATTTCATTGGACTTTTCTTAGAACAAGAAGGTACTGTCAGGACACATTCCCAACATCTTGGAAAGTAGGAAAAAGAGTAGAACAGTGGTTTCTTATGTTATATGCATTATAATATAATTATTGTGTTCTAATTTTCCAACTTGTCACCTATATGATTAACATAATCTCTCTGAAACTTAGATCCTTATCAGTACAATAGAGATAGTTACAGGAGATAGTTACAGAGATAGTTATTCTTATTTAACAATAAGAATAAATGATTTATGTAAAGAAGCTAGCAAGGTGTTCATACTTACCCTGTATATTCTTTGATCATCTCCCTCCTTCTTCCTTCAAAGAGCTTATGTTTCTGTTGTAAGACAAAACATACAAAAAAATGAAATAAAATAGAAAATAGAAGGCAGAAAACATAGAATGTATGGGGGGGAGAAACAAGTTGGTAGGAAACTTCTTGTTGTCCTGATTTTGCCAACAAAATATGACCTTGGTTTGGTCACAGTCTTTCTATGGTGCTATTTATTCATAAGATAAAGATTTCACTGGGTAGTCTTTGAGAAAGTACCAAATTTTTTATATAAACAGTCCAGCTTATTGTAATCCTAATAAGCTAGTGGTTCTCATGGGTTGAAAAAAATGAATAGAAAACTATCATGGAAGAATCAAGACTTGAAATCAGTTTTAGAGGTTGATTAAAATTTGGTTAGTTCAAAGAAAAACATTTATTTCTTGTTGTTTTGATTTTAGCCAACTGAAATGTTTTAATTTTTCACCAAATGACATAAATTGATCAGAACAATTTGTTTTGAAAGTAACATTGACCATTAATTTAATTGCTTTGTTTCTTTAGATAAATTCTATTTGAGCGATTTAAAAATGACAAAAGATAATGTATCTCCTGGCTACTTCTATTATTGCAGTTATACAGAAATGTCTGTAACTCCTGATGAAACATACATCTTTCCAATACTGAATCTTCTAGAAAGATCAAAATAATACAGCTGCATTGTGAGATCATCATCAGTAAACATGTCTTCAATAGCACTTTTTTTTTCTTATCCCTGGCATTCTCTTTCAATGAGACCATATATGCAATGTAATTAGTAATTGTGTAACATCATTACATCTCTTTGCTTATATTTATATACAAAAAAGCATCATATATAGCTAGTTGGTGTGAATAGTGGATTTTTTTTAGTAAACTCCTAGGAAACAGAGTGTCTTAAAACAAAGTCATAAATAAGGGTATGGAGAGTCATCACTACTCAGATGCCAGTTGCATGCTTGGCGATAGATTATCGCCTAGAGAGGACATATTTGTGTTTGCAAGGTGATATGAACTTTTGTAAGCTCATATTTTTTGTAGCAATAGTAGTAAGAAACTTTAAGATTGTTGAGAGTATACAATTAATGAGATTGGCATGTTTTAAGTCTGATTTAACTTACCATGAGTTTTAATTTTTTTCTTAGAATATCTGAACCTGTAATATAAAACAGGTTATAATATCTTCAACAATTGTCCACTACACTCATAGTACAGCCAGGGTTTGGTAACAACCATGCCTGGCTCACTGATTTTCTTACTTTCTAGAAGTGGGTTCCACTGATCCAATGTATTTATATTATGTAGATTATCCCTATTGTTTGTTATTCCATGGATCCCATCTGAGGGAAAATTTGTCTGTGGTTTGGGTACTGACTCCTTGTCCAGTTAATTTTGTTCTAATTTGATAACTTCGTTGCATACTTGTGCATGAAAGCAACAACTTTATGTAGAAGAGACTAATTAATTCTATTTACATCTTGGGACTTCTAGCTTTAGAAGGAAGGCATAATTGTGGCAGTCATTTAGTGCTTCACAGACTGCATTATGATATATTACCTCATTTAATCTTCAGAGCAGCAACCCTGGAAGGAAATTATACACAGTCTCGTCTTTTAGATGGAGAAATTAATTGTTAATGTTAGATCAGTCAGATTTACCCAAATAGACAGTATTTTCTAATATTAGAATATATAATTTTTCAACCATGCTTTACTGAGTCTAAAACATTTTCCTCTTTTTTTCAACTTCCTTTGTTAAAGTCATCTCTGGATCCATGAATAAATATGTATGAATATACAGACATGCATGAAACATTAGCTTAAAAGTGGAAATGCAATGAACTTTAGGTGATATAACAAAAAGAAGAAAAAACTACAAGAGATAAGCTACTGTAAGTAGTTATCTATTATGAGAATGAATTATGTCAATGGGGGCATTTGGATTATTGGGTATTATCTAATTAGTTTTATTGAATTTAAATATAATTGTAAAGAAAAGCAATGTTCTGACTTAGGTAGAGGTTTGTGAAAACAAGACTTGAAAAAACTTCCTGAGGGACTACTCATCTTTTTTGGGGTGACAATTTAGTGAGACTCTGACACTAAATATGTACAACTATGGCTGTGTTTGTATTGACAGTTACCTCCGTGAGACTATGAAAATGTTTATGGAATAAGCAAATGTTAGTAGATGCCAATTGAAAAAATAATATAGCTTCGTAAAAATATAAGCAAGACCATCTATACCCAGTTGCAGGAAAAAATGTTAAGATAGACAAGAAAATATAACCTCTTTATGTAAAGATCTTTGGGAAACTATTAAGAACAATAAAACACTGGGACATCAACAGGAGAAGTTAGGTAGAGAGAAATTCAACAGAATTAGGTGTAAGACACAGCATGTATCAAATCTTATTTGACAGGTGTCAATTGATATCAACAAAAACTGGAGCGACATACTGGATTTTATGAAGAAATGAGCAAAGTCGCAATTTGGCTCAGCGCAGTAAGTTAATCATTCATTAAGACCATCCTGCTGAGGCACTTGATTCTCTGCCTCTTTACCCAAGGCTTCAGAGACATAAGAACACTAGACAAATGCTTGCATAGTCAATCCAGTTAATCACCCAATTCTAAAACCAGTCAGCTTTGAAGGAAAATCATTTCAGGAAGATTATTCTACCCTGTTGGAGGTAGCTGCTTTCTAGAACTGAAAGTTGTCCATCTTTCTGCCTGTGCAATAGAACTTGAACCCCTGCAGCTGTTTTTCCTGCTTTTCAGTTTAAAAAGTGAAATTGAGGGTCAGATTTGAATTGGAGGTGCCTTTCTGGCTGGGACAGACTGATAATTTTACTTCTATTTTCATTTAAGAGATAGTCTATTCCCTGATTCACAATGTATTCCTTCCTCATATTTCCCCACAAATCCGCAAAGACCTTCAGGACCTATTCTCATCAGACTCAGGTCCGGAGACTCATCATCTTTGCCAGATTGCACAATAAATTATATGTGTGTGTGCAGTTTTACTGACAAAACAGAGTTGAGAGATTGCAGAATTTGTGTTCCATCCATGGGCCTTAATAACTTTATGTTCTCTCCAAACTCAACCCTTTCTAAAAATCCTAAATGTACCAACACAAGGCACTCCTCATTGAGTGATACTTTCTGAGTAATATGCTATCTGTTGAACAGGGTTGAAACAGGGTTTTTACTTTTGAAGACTTATCAATCCTGTCAACCCACTTGTAACCTCCTAGAGTGCTGGGGTATAAGAGTCTAGGTCAATATTACAAAAACAAGGCAAAATATATGATCAAGATTTTCTATTTTCCTCGAAGTTTGCAGGATATTTTTCTAGTGGGAGAACACAGTTCTTTTATTATTTCTCTCTCACGCTCTAGTTTATCTTTCTTTTTTTCTTAACCCTGGAAATGTCTGTACTGATTAGAACATGGTCTTACCAGTTTTCGGTTTGCTTTACTGTGTGCAGCAATAAATCACCTATAAATCTGTCTCTATTGGAGTTGAGGTCTGGGAAAGTCTCAGAACATCTTATGGCCTATTCCTACAGCTCTGTTTGCTGGGGCTAGCAGAATCTAAGAAAGTCTTGGGAAATTTGTAGGGAAAGGAGATGTAAACATTGTTCTGGGAGATACAAGAAAGAACAAGAAGGGAAGAATTTTCCTTACTCCTAAGAGAAGGATCATTTTACAGCATAAGAAACAATTAGAATGATTTGATTTTTACTAATTTATTTATTTTTATTAATCATCCCACTACTGGGCATCTACCCAAAGGATACAAAACAATAATTCAAAATGGCACCTGTACTTGGATGTTGCACTATTGCAGTTGCCAAGATATGGAAAATACCCAAATGTTCCCAAACTGATGAATGTCTGAAAAAGATGTGGTGTATTTACATAATGGAGTATTATTCTGCAATGAACACTGATTAGAATGATTTTAAAGGGGAAAGAAGCATTGACTGAGATACAAAGATCTGCCAGATGGCAGGAAAAAAAACTCATGAGGCCTTGGCTTGGGCACTGGCCTCAGTTGTGTGCCAGATTTTTTAAGAAAGACACACCAGAAACATGTTTTCTGTATGCTGACATGGGGTTCAGAGTGATAGGTATCTCTTTACATCAGTAAAGAATGATGAACAATACATTAATGGAGAGTTCCTCTTAACCCAAACCCGAGACTGGTAAATTTTTCTATAAAAATGGCCAGATAGTAATTATTTTCAGTTTTGTAGACTATACATTTTTTCTGTATCAAATACTTAAACCTTCCTTTGTAGCATTGAAGTAGATCTGGCCTGAAGGTAAATTTAACTCCCTGTCTAAATTTTTTTTTTGAAATTTCTATTCAAAAATTTATTCTGTTAGCAAGCTGTAAGTTAACTAGTAAAGAAACAGTATTTTTTCCCCAGCCTTACACTTTTTCTTTTGTTTGCAAGAGAACTGGACATGAGTACTGTTGTGTCTACTGCTGTCTTTCTTTGCATCCTATTAGTTCATTTTCATGATATTTTTAATGTAGTTGCATGTATCCTAGTGATCACTTTGAGATTATTCTGTTTTAATAGAGGAAAACTAACCTGTAGAAAAGTATCAACATATTCAATGATTGATCAAAAAAGGATATGCTAGATATTAGAATACATCATGTGGGTATGTTATTCCTCAGAGTGACTGAGGAACGATTCCTCAATGACTTAAGCATCGGACCCCTTCTTTCTCAGTGATTATCTCGCCATTGTGCTTGGAGACTATATTCATGTTGATGATCCATGGCTGCCCTGTCTTTCATTGCTCTAGCATCACTTGAAAGTATTCCATTTCCAACGCCTTTAATTCTGAACACACTTTCTGTGAACATCACATCTTAGCCATTGTCTGTTCTGTTCTCCCCTGCCGCCACCACCCCCATAATGAACTTTTCATTTATCTCCTCCCCCGAGTCCTTCTGTCCTTCTTAAATGCCCTCTCCATCTTATTCATTCTAGTTCATCTGCTTTAACTGTTCAGCTTGTGCTCTGGAGACAGCCCTTTGCAAAGTACATTTGCTGCCACTTTGAATCCATTGTCCCTTTGATCTTCTACCAATTTCCTTTCTTCCTTCCATAGCCTTATTTATTCTCCTGTGTCTGTTTTCTCTTTTGTAATGGGGCAAAAAATAATTAGTTGAGATGGGCTATGAAACCACATGAGCACTGACTAACTACCTCTACAGCAAATTCGAGCAAATTTACAGCAGATGGGTCATAGCCACTTTTCCAATCTCCAGTTGACTCTTCCAGTAATGTTGCTGTGATAAAAACTGTCCATATTTCAGGGTTTGCACAGGTTTTTACTGTCAAGGCACAAATAGAAAATATCCCTGTGTGATTCTTTATCTTTAAATGTGGATGAAATATTTGCCTCAATTGCAGGAATAGATATTGTAAGGGATTAATGAGTCAATATGTACAAACTTACAATTTTGTGTCTTTCTGACTTTAGTCTTATTGTTATTGCATGACACAGCTCATGCTTTAGCATTTTTATGTTGTTATTCTGATGTCTCCCGGTGATATCCTTCCTAAAACTTCAAAACTTAAACCTGTTCTATTCTTGTGATTTCTCCCACCTCAGTAGTCAACTTGTTCTTGCCTTTGCTGAGTAGTAGCTTTATCTTTGACAATCTTGCTGCCAAGATTTTGTGTTCAAGGTAGCTGGTTAGAGTTAATCAACTGTCATGTATTTAGGTGATCAGAATACATCTTTACTGACCCAAAATAAATTGAATGATGAATTTTGCAAATTTAGCAGCCTGATCCTGATGGCAGCATTGAATGGGGTCATTCACAGACCTTGGTGAAATTTCTGTCCTTTTGTATGTATACAGTCTATCATTACATTTCATTTCAAAGTTCATTACTATTACACATTCACTACAATAAAATTCTTATTACATAAAATAAAACCAAGCTGTGTAACAATAGACAAATTTAAAGAGCATTAATGACTCTCTTCATTGGTTATAATCTTTCTCTTGTACACAAAGAGCTTTGTGGTTTTAGTAGCATAAGATGGTTACGTTGTAAAAGACCTAATGACATCAGATAATGAGACTCTTGATAGTCATGCATATTTCAGACAAATCATGAGACTGGAACATAGCTTGATAGATCACTTGTATTGCAACCACTTTGAGAAAATAACTTCATACAAACTAACCATATATTGTCAACTATTTCTTGAAGAGTTCTGAACCTTGAAGGACAACTGGACTGGATTAAATGCCAAAATATTTTTAGAAACACTCTACACACTTGACTTTATTAGCATTTTTGTAAGAGAATTTATGGAAATGTCACCTGTAGTCACTTCAATTAGTTCTATCTTTGCTTTTGACTATGACACTTTGAATATGGAAAAATTCTGTGCATGTACCATATTGCTTTTCAACCTTCATTCTTTCCTGAATACTTCTGTGTAATCTAATACATTTCCTCAGTAAGTATAGCTTTTTGAAGTAGTGCTTTCTCCTTGCAGTGGAAGTAAACCAAAGGAGATTCAAAAATCTTAGAAAACTTGAAGGGAAATTATTTTTTAAAAAGGCCCTTAAGATAAAGATTTATTTGGGGGGGGGGGACTGAGTTATATCCTTTTATACAAATTTGCAGTGAATAACTATAATTTATAATTTATTTTTTTCTTATGTAAATATACTTGAACTAATCTGACATAATCATTTCTAGAAAATTGTTTAAATATTATTCAGCACTTAGAATAGCCCAAGACTCTCATACACATAAAGTGTTTATTCAGATCTATTAATGTTTAAAAGATAAAATGTTGCTGGTAGCTACAATATTAAAAATTTGTAAGAATTAAAAAAATTTTTTTTAGTTCCCTTTCCCTCTCCTACGCCAAGGATCACAGTTTAATATTACCTTTTTTTAAAAGTAATAATTTAATGTTAGAGTTTAATTGCTCTCACTGATAGAAAATGTTAAATTGATTTTAATAAGAACATCAATTGACACATCTTCTCTGGTACATACTAATAATGAGAATAATATTAGAACACATTTAATTAGCACTTTAAAATTTTTGTCTTTTATTTTTAAAAATTTTGAAAAACTTTTAAATTCTCTTACATTGTAGTTCAGAATTGATTTTTTTCTAGTGTATTATCCTTGTATTATTTCTCACCAGCCTATCACCTGTGAACCATCATCATAGTCTCTTGTACTCTTTTCTCCTGTTTTGTTCCCTCTCTCCTTCTCCTCTGCTGTATGCCTCAGATCTGTAGTGTTCCTTCAAGATTTATCTTTTTTCTTTCTTTCATTTTGTTCAATTTCCCTAAAGTTCTCCTATATGTGAAGCCAACTGATATTTGTGTTTTTTCTTCTGACTTATTTTGTTTAGCATAATCCTTCCTAGCTCCATCCACATCACTACAAATGGCATGAGTTTATTTATTTATTTTTTTTTGATCACCGAATAGCATTCCACTGTGTACTTATGCCACATATTCTTGATCCAGTCATCTGATTCTGAGCATTTAGGTTGTTTTGTTATCTTGGCTATTGTACATAATACTGCAATAAATATAGGAGGTTTCTTTCTAATTTATGTTTTTGTGTCCTTTGTGTAGATTCCTAGGAGTGGAATTGTGTCATATGGTAGGTTCACTTTTAGTAATTTGAATGTCCTTCACACGGCTTTCCACAGCAATTGAACCAGTCTGGATCACCACCACCGGTAGTGTAAGGGTCCTATTTCTCCATATCCTCACCTGCATTTGTTGTTACCAGTAGTTTTCTTTTTTTTAATATGGGCCATTCTCACTGGTGTGAGATGGTATATCATTCCGGATTTGATTTGTGTTTACCTGAGTATAATTGTTGTTGAGCATTTTTTCATATCCCTGTTGGACATTTGCATTTCTTCATTGGAGAAGTGTCTTTTTTTACTTTTCTGCTCATTTTTTGGACTGGGCTGTTTTCATTGAGTTGTGTAAGCTCTTTTTAGAGCTCTGATATTAATCACTTGTCAGTTGTTTGGACTGCAAATATTTTCTTCCAGTCATAGGGGTCTCTTCACGTAGTAGTGCTAGCTCTTTATCTTTGCTTCTTCTTTTTTCTTTGCTCTCAGGTAGGAATCCTCAAAGATGTTTCTAAGATGCAGCTCATGAAGATTTTCATCTATATTTTCTTCAATATATTTTATGGTTTCAGTTCTCACATTCTTGCATTCAAGTCTTTTATCCACTTTGAGTTGTTTTTTATGTATGCTGTTAGATAATCTAGTTTCGTTCAAAATCTAGTCCATTTTTCCAGGCACCATTTGTTGAAGAGACTATGCTTGTTCTAGTACATATTCTTTGCTCCTTTTTTGTAGATTACTTGACTATACACACATGGATTTATATCTGTGACCCAAAATTTTTAAAGAATTCTTTTTCTTTATTCTTTAGATAAAATAGGTTTCAAAACAGAAGCTTAATAAGAAGTTCTATATTTGCTTTCTTGATATTCTTAAGAAATAGAGCTCTCATGAAATTTAAGTATAAATTGCTAAAAGACATACTTGGGAATCTGTGTTCATATTTCACACATCTAGGCTAATTATTGGATACCCAACATATTAGTATCAGCTTAAACATGTGTAAAAATGTATGTTTCACAGATTTCTAGAACTATATAGGCTTTTATGCATATCAAAGATGAAATAAAATTGAAAAAGTATAGTTCAAATATGATATTGCTGTGCTACCTTTAACAGATATATTTTCATCAAAGGCTGTCTTATGTAAGGGACATCTATGTAAGAGACATTGCTTGCTTTAAAACAAATTCCTTTTTGTCAATACATATTGTTGGAAAAGTCTTCCTCAATTCATCATCGACATTTAACAAAATAAGACTAATTGCAATTACATGGGAACAGCTGTTTAAATATCATTTCTCTTCAATTACTTATTATTTTTAAGTTATGCCATTCCTTAACATAGTTTCCAGAACTTTTGTCACCCTATCTCATTCCTTTGAATATTTTCAAGTGTCCCAATTTAAAAATGTACTTATTACTGAACTCAGTAAAGAAAATAGTGTGTCCGTATTGTGAGTACTACTTTGCACACTCTACTTCAGTCTTGTGTTAAATTTAGGCAGTCAGTTCAAATGTTGACTCAATTAGGGCATTAATCCTTTTAGTATGTGCTGTTTAAAACTAGTATCTATGATAGGATATAAAGTGTCATCCTTACATTTTATATATACATTCCTGAAATTTCTTAATAAGAATTTGGATACTAATAACTTTATTTCCAAATAGACATTTATATTTTTGGGAAGTTTATTTGTCAAATATGCTTTTGACTCGAAATATTGAACTGTTCACATATCTTAGCATCAAAATGAAGTAATACATTCTTTAAGAACATTTAAGCCTAAGAGCCAAAGCCCTGTTTAACTAGTGATATATGAGAAAGGAATTACATAGTAATGAAATTTTGTCAACAGGAATTACATAGTAATGAAATTTTGTTGCATGAACCAACTTTCCCCCCAAACCATACTAACTAGAAAGTAAGGTAATAAGCAGTACAGTGAACATGGAATAATACATTCAGTTTTATAGATTGCAGTTTTATTAGCTGTATAGTGTATGACTTGGCAAAATGTTTATAAAGAAACACTGTCAAACATGTGTATTACTCACATACAAATAAACCTAATAAACCTATTTTTTTTCTGGCTTTCAAATCACTTTTGAAGGAAGGGAAGGGAAATGAAAGGAAGCGAAAGGAAGGGAGAGGAAGGGAAGGGTAAGGTAAAGAATGGAAGGGAGGAAAGGAAGAAGGGAAGGGCAGGTAGCTCACTGTAAAAATAGTTGCAAAGTGACTGGCCAGAATTCACAGATAAAAACTGAGAAAAATAACCACCACCTTCCCCAAAACATACAACCATAAACTCAATTGCTTCAACTTTGGGTAAGTGTAAGATGAGGAAGAATTTTATAATCTCAGCAATGGAGAGCTCCCTGGATGATATATAGTATGATCCACCTTTGTGGATTCTCCAGGAGTGCTCTGAATAAGCAGAAAAAATAAATTAAGATTAGTAGATAATCTAGGTATAATGAACACTGAAATTGAACTGAAAAGTTTTCCATTCAAAGGCTTACATTAAATCTATTAGTTATTTAACAGTTTCATCTTGCAATAATTGAAGATTATTACAACTCCTTGAACTTTTAACAGTCTTAGGTATATAACGTTCTTATTTGTGGACACAGTCACATACGTACCTCACTCTAACCACAAACTCACAAGCAAAAAAAAAAGAAAAGAAAAAACCCTTAGATTTGATACTGAGTTTCCAATTTTACTTACATTTCAGATATTTTGATAGGCACCTAACAAATGAGCATTAAAATTTATAGCCAATTTTTCATTTATTTATGTGTTTGTTGGGTTGTGCCATATGTAATAGTCAAGATTTGCTCATTCTTGAACTTTCAAAAGATTATTTTATAAGGTTCAAACGTTATTTTATAAAGTTCAAAATGGATGACTTTCAAAGACTCTTGATAATTATCTATTAGATTCTCTCCCTTATACTTTAAAATTGAGAAATAGCGAGGGAAATTAAAGGACACAGCTGCCTCAAGTATAAAAATATTACTATTATTTTTTCCTTCAAATTGCTTTGGTAAATTTACTGTTCATGTGTAGACTATCAGTAGACTAAGAATTTAATATGTGACTAAGAACAGAAAAATAATCACTATAGCAACAAAACAGTTTTTCTTATTATGCAGCAATTTTAAAGACATTTTGTCAACATGTGCTTCAGTCACTTTAATAGACTATATCTGAATTCTGCCTTCCAATGGAATTATTCACAGTGTCTAAGATTTCAAGTTAGAAAATCAAGATTCAATTTATTGCTAATGTCCTGCAACCTTCACATATTTCTTTTCTGTTCTCACAGTTATTTCATCTTAAACATGTATAAAGATACTCCAGAGAGGACGGTCGTACACTTAAGAGCAATGGCTGCCACTTCTCAAAGCAAATTCTTGCTCAAAATGTAAGGTGTTTGGGTTTTGATCCATTGACCATATCTCTTCCCCATGCCATCTTTTAAAGTATTATATACAAAACTGATTCTCTCTGTTTCTTACCAGTTTCTAAAGCATTATTACCCACATGTAGATTAATCACTACTCAATCTTCCATACCCTTTGTCCTAGAGAAAATCTACACAATCTTCCTGATAGAGCTAAGATGCCACCTCCATATCTTCCTTGATTCATGATGCTGAAAGGAACTTCCCCTCTTTTAGTAAAACTTTCATTGATTAGTGTATGTCTGTGCTTTATTCCTTAATATATTGTATCAGCAACTATTATTATGTAATAATATATATATTGTAGGGATCAAATAGGTTTCATTCTTGAAGTTTTATAACGACTGGCTATACTCTTATTCTTACCACTCAAAGTAGATATTATAAACTTTGTTTTGTTTTATGTTATTTTACCCTTCCTGTGGAGACGCTCTTGACATTAATATTATTTATTAAAACATAAAAAATATATTAATATTCAGAACTTTATCCCAGTAATTATTTTCATGTTTTTGCTATCTAATTGTATCCCAATCCATAATTAGATCTATGTACAATATTTAAATACCCTACTATTAATAGTTCTTAAAATATGGAGGACACTTTTTTGTGAAAGTGACACAAAGGCAGGCTTAAATGGTATTTTGAGAAACATACATAAAAACAGAACATATGGATATGCAAGTGAAACATATGGATCTCCATATGTTAAAAACTTTCTTCAAGAAAAATGGGTAGAATATTGATCATCAGTATGGTCCGATACCTAGATTTAATTAAAGGCAAAACTTCTTCATTTGGTCATAGTGAAAATGGTACAGGGCTGGGTGAGTGTTATCCCAGGTCCCTTAACCCTGCCTACTCTAAATGGGTTTTGCCATCTGTCATGTAAAGACATGCATGTACTTATTGTATAAGACCTTCAGAAGAAAATAACTGTAATATAATTATTGTGCAATAAAAAAGAGCAAAAAGACAGTTAAAAGAGTTTTCACTCCTAGTTATCCATCCCATCATGGGTAAATGCCCAGTCAAACAGGGTTGCTTAGAAAAGCTTGCCAAAAATCTGGTGGGGAAACATAGCAAAGTGGTGGAAGGGACCAGGCAAATCTAGAAGTAAAAGAGCAAAATCAAATAAGACACTGCTTTCATGTTCTACCAAAACTACAATGATTTTTTTTTTATTTCCTAAAAAGGTGGCAATGATAGTATGAAAGATGTGTTTGTTCAACACTTAAGTTGAATCAATTCTAGGCATCAAAAATTGACGAGCCTTCAAGCAAAACCTAAATAATGCAAACTGTCTTTTTATTGGAGAGTGTGTTAGTATTCTATTTCAATTGCTACTTTATTGCTTTCCCCTCTTTAAAAAGATGGTAGACAGACTAAACGAAAATGGTTGGAAGAAGTGTAATGAAACATTGACAAGACTGTAAATGCGATCTGTAGAACATCTCAACACTTGATTGTCTTAGCTTTATTTATTTATTTATAAATAAATTTATTTATTTATAGATTTATTTTTGCAGTAAGTTTTCACTTTTCAGTTACTCTAAAATGCAGTTTTCTGTCACCTAAGGCTAACAAAACTTTCTGCTTACAATAGTGCTGTGAAGAAGATGTACTGATTTTCACACATTAAAGTTTTCAAAATGGATTTCCTTCTCTGCATTTCAGTGACCTCCAATAGATGTTATTATTCAACTGTAACCTGCTATTAAGATCAGAATAAGAAATAGCAGCTTTTTTTCATTCTTTTATTTTTGTTTTTGTTCCTTTCTCAGTAATTTTTTTTAATTCATTTTCAGATTTATCCATCCCTGGCAATTTCAAGCTAGATGGAACAAATTAAGAAAAAAAATTAATTGACTTTATTTGCTTTAATGTTGCCAGCCTATATTATCTACTTTCTTAAATGAGTTTGGAATTGCCAGCTTTGAGGGTATTACACTACATTTGGGTTGCTGCCAGCATATCCTGAGCAAATATATTTAAATCAAGCTAAGCTGCTTAAATATTCATGTTATGCTCTTTATTATTATGGTTTAGAGAATTGTGAAGCCATTTAAGATTTGCAAACCTGTTACATGCCAAAAAATTTATTTGAACTGTCAGAAATATGCTTTAAATTGATAATGTTAACCTAGTTTAATAAGGACAGGTTTCTATAGTCTTATTTATTATGATATATTCAACATGTCTAATTTGTTTGTAATTTTTGAGTCACTAGAGCAATGCAGATGTATTTTCTTCTGAAATATCTATTGAAGATGACCCCCCGAATGTATTATTTAATGTGTAGATGTTGCCTCCTCTTTATGTTGTTTATGCCTATGTTTTGACCATTTAAGTATCACTTTAGTACATAAACATATTTTATTTTATTGCTTTTTATTTCTTCCCTGATAAGTTTTTCCAAAAATGGAGAACTTTTACATTTTCTATATATCAGTTTACCTTCCTGTCATAAATTTTCAAGATTCCAATTGTTCAAACAAATTATAAGATTCAAAAAACCAAATAGTCAAAAATTGCTAAGCACCAACTAGTCATCCCATGAAACCAAGAAGGCATAGAAAGAGAATCTGAGCTCACACCTTTTGTATAAAAGGGAAAAAATTAAGTCGTTTCTAACCCACAATAAAGCAGGCAGGGCTATTTTGCTGCTACCTCTTCTACTTATCCCTTCTCTTTCCTCCCTCATTCCTTAGTTACCTTTGATAGTGTTATCGACCACATATTTAGGACATCTAATTTTGTAAGAAAACCAAATCTGTCCCTTGTATTTTCCTTCATGACAGAAGAGATAACAAAAGCTTTTTGTTTAATCATTGATTCTAATGACAGCAGAATGATCCATAATTTATGGGATGGAACACTTGTAAGCCCTCTAAGAAATTCAATATAAATTCATGAGATGCCAAGAGAATTGTCACTCTCCAACTTTCAGCTGTGCATGGCTATGGCCAAGGATGCCAAGACTTTCCAGCAGGGGAATGCCTGCAAGGCAGTGCGCCTGTCCAAAAATGTCACCGATACCATTTTATGCCTTCTACTTAAAGGACTGGGATTTCACCAGAGGACACTAGTCATTTCTAGCAGTAGTTTGGCTAGAGAGGACTTAGAGTGTAACTTGCCCAATACTGAACTCTTTATAGAACTTCTAAAATTAAACAATTGGAAGGTCCAACGCTGCCACAATTAGCTTCTACTAAATCCCATACTATTTCTGTAGCGTTAGGGTGAGTTCAATACATTTCTCTGTGAAGAAACCACAGGTAGTATTTTACTACAGGGAGGTATCAACCTTACTGGAGCAGAGTATTTGAAGATTTCAGCAACATTAGCTTTAGCACTGTGCTAAGAGGAGGAACTGAATCTTATTGTGTGAATTTGATGGATTTCAACATTTTCAGACATTGATTATGAATATTTCTCTAACATTATAATGGCAGCATTTCATTGATATTAAAGGTTAGGTATACTTTAGGATTCTAATCGGATCAATAAAGCAGAATCATTAGAGCTATTTTCCATCCTCCCCCCTCCCCTTAAAATTTTGATAACTGGTTATCAACACTGCATGCATTCAGGGGCACAAGATCACATCTCCTCAGATGCATGTCACTATGCCACACCTACATTTAGGCACACTCAGCCCTCCACCTCTGTCTATTGTACCCTCTCTCCACTTTTTTTCCCCCTTTCCTCCCCATCCTCCCTCAAACCCAAAGTCAAATTTCTAGAACTTATTGGTTTGGCTTTGTTTGACCCTTTCTGTTTGTTTGTTTGTTTATCTTTAGTTCAAGTGTAAGTAAAATCAACTGGTATTTGGCTTTCTCCCTCTGAATTATCTTGCTTTATATTTTTCAACTTTTAAATTGCATAATGGTCTGTTTTAAGGTCTGAACACATATGCTATTTATCAAAAGGGTGAATATTGTATCTGCTCTTAAAATAACAGTGATATTGTTAAATGAAAGTGAAGATCCTCTGTATTATATGGACAGTATTTTGGGTAAATCATAACATCCACTTAAGGTAACCTACAGAATATTTTGGTTTTCATAATTCAGCAATGATTTAGCTGAATTTCCTAGTGAAACATTTTTATTATACAAGTCAAGCACAATTTTATTATAGAAGTTAAGGACAATTTAGAAAATGAGACAAAAGCTCACCTTAACATTGCCACTTAATATATTTATTAGAAATTCAGTTTTTTCTTTCAGTTTTTAATGCATTTACTTGTTCATACACCATTTTGTTCCATATTTTTTTCACAAAAGATTAAATAATATACTTTCCTGTGTTGCTCAAGATCTTTATAACCATTGTTTCTGTTTTTATTTCACAGGTTAAATATACTGTTGCTTTTAATTTGTGTTCAACACCAACTAATTAGAATCCTAGGATTCACTCCCACATTAGGATTTGCTCTATCTGTGGAAACTCTTCATCCTTACAAAAAGGATGAGGAAGGCACTGGAAAGCTAGTAATGAAGGGAAGCAGCCCATGTAAAAGTCAGGTTACCTATAGGCAGGTACTACCAATAATATTTGAATAATAAAATTGTATCTGCAAATTGAATTTCTTGAATGCATTAGCTGTTCAAGGATGACTAATTAAATAGTTCCTTTTATACTCAGTTACGTTGTTAGATATCTTCATATAACTGAATTGTGGATTCTTTGCTTACAAATGCTTCACATTATGCTGAGTAACCTGCAATTTCTTCATACATATCTGAATGTTCATAAAGCTTATGCAATCATATTACTTTTAATAGTTTTCCTCTAATATTTGTTTTTCCCTGTAATACTGTGTATTAACTCTTTGAACTAACTTTATGACTTAAATTTATAAATATTTTTCATAAATTACCTACTACATTTATCCATTAATAGAAATAAAAACCATTATTTCTGGGAGTTATTGTATAGGGGAGGACACAGGGATTGGTGATTTGCTTGTTTTAACTGCATTTTTTATGTCTAAAAAGAAGATAATTGAAGGTGAGGAATATATTTGCAATATTCTATTTAGTTCCATTGATAATGATAATATTTTATATATTGAGAGACTTCTCCATAGGATATTTTATAATTATGAAAAAACTGGAATGGAAGGAAAACATATTGATTCTACAGAAGTATGAAAACAATCTTGTTAACTCATTTTCTAATTGCTTCACTCTTTGCTGAGTTGTTCCTGTCTCCCTGTTTTAGACATGTGATGAGCCAGTCTACAATATTAGGGCAGTGTTATACATAATTAAATCTAGTTTTGCTTTATATTTACTTAGTAAATTTCAACGGAATATGGACTTTTCTGGGGCCTTCTAATAAATTGAAAATTCAGAATTTTTCCATAGTTCTTGGAATTATGGAAATTCTTTAGTTCTTCATTTACCTAGATTATGCAAAGAGATCATCATTTTATTCAGACTTCTTCTTATAAAAATAAGTTCACATTCATCTTGTGAACTAAATATATGAAGGTTTTAGTGCAAGAGAAAAGAAAGCTATTTGTTACTTGATGGGTTAATTTGCTTTGTCGGTATGTAATCTGCATGCACTATACTACAAATCATCAGAATCACAATTACCATCCCACAAACATTGTCTGCTCAGTATAAATAATTGACTTCAATGGCTGGTATTTTCACCTGATTTGAGAAGTGAAGACTCAGAAACCCAAGGTACAAAATACCTGGACTTTCCACATTATTTTCTTTTAGAAGGAGAGGTAAGACTTTAAAATCACAAAGCACTTTTGGGTTTCCATACAAGGAGTATGACTAGATGATCATGAAAATTTATTCCTGATCTGAAATAATCTTTAAATATAGGCTTGTCCTGGTACCTGCCATTTCAAATGCTGTAATAATTTCTGTAAGTGGAAGGACTCTATCCAGGAAGGTTTTATTAGCATGGAACACATTACTATAAAAGCAATCCCCTTTCCCAGTAGGATGCATTCACACATTAGCTCAGCTTATTTGATGGACTGCCTGCTATTCATCGCAATATCCCGAAGGGGTGTTAGTGTAGATCCTGATACAGAGCAGACCCTCAATAAACACTTGTGTTATTTACTCAGAGGACATGAAATGACTTGTTTGATTCATGAACTTGGTCTAGAATACTAAATGCGTCTAATAAATGAGATATTGGGGGCATTCCACACCTTTATATTGCTGGGCATGGTAGGAAATAGGGTCACATTTTTCAAAAGGAAAAGAGGGATTATGAAGGGTCAGTGTCTATGAGATAATGCAGAAGAAAATCTTCAAAAGCATAATAATTTTGATTGCTTATGACCTGAATTGATTGGAGAATATGTATGGCTGTGATCAGAGATACTATGGTAGAATCCAGAATTAGATTTTTGTAATATGCTTAATTTGAGGTAAACTGGTATTTTTATATTCAAACTTGCTTAGACTTTTTTTTTTTTTTCAGGGAATATACTTGAAGGTGGACTTGTGGAGAGAGATGACCCATTGGTTAGAGTTTTCTTAATATCAAATCCTAAAAGCAATTGGTTAAATAACCAATAATAATCTGAAATAGACATTGTCTATATTAATATTGACTGTACCTAAAGAACAACATTTGGCACATAGTAAATACTAAAAAAATTGTGAAAAGAATGAGAATGATCATTTTCATTCAAATTTTCATGTGATTTTTGATCTGTGTATGTGTGTATTTGTGTATGAGTACAATCTTAATTTGGGAAAAATAGAGGTAAAAGAAGTTACATTATTTACTATACTTACAGATATTGGGTTCTTGAAGCAGTCAGGCTTCATTATGAACTATGAATATTTTATAGGCACTAAAATTTTAGAGGTTTCAGATTGTTTTATTCAGGCAAAGAAATTTGATTTTCATAGATAAAACTCTACCAAGAAAGCCCCACAATGATAAAGGACAAATCCAGAGTTTGGGTGATTATTTGGGTGATTATTAGGAAATCCAAATCAGAGTTGAGCTGATCACCTAATTGAAACAAATTTTAAAAATATAAAAATTAAAATTTTTAAATATAAAAATTTAAAAATATAACAGTTGTTTAAGTTTAATTGCTGGACTAATTCCTGAATAAAGCTAAAAGGCAAAAGGTGGTATTTTATGTATGTGATAAATTTATGTAAAACTCATAAATACTAAGAGTAAAATATGGCACGCTTATTTAGCTGCAGATCCATAACTGTCTGTTATCAAGCCACTAGGTAGAAATGTAGGCACAAATTTTAAGTCATGCTTATATATTTTTGTGTACATAATTTAATATTGGCACAGTTTCATAAACTGTTATCATAACATGGTATGGAAATATGGTAAGGAGTAAGCATATGTTAATCAATTTCCACCCCTGGAGGTCACTTATCGATTAAAAATTAATCTTAGTGTCTTTAGCATGCATTTAGTGGAGTAATTGCTTTTGAAAATTTACAGGACAGTACCAATTAAAGTTGACAGTATGGTACTTAGCACACCTGAGATTCCAATACCCCCGTTTTTAAATATCTGAGTAAAATCTTTATTAGTCAAGATAATCTACCCACAATTTACTCATATAAGATCTTGAAGTTTTTTTTATTACTAACTCTGCCTTAATTAATATTTTGACTTTTCCTTTTGAAAATGAATGTTCACTTTGATCTCTAAATATGGTCTTGGTCTCTGAATGTTACCCAGTGTTAATTATAATGGCTTGTTAAGTGTTCCACTGGGTATTTTGCCCTCTTATTAAATTAGGAACTTTGAGATTTAGGATGTTAGTGCTTCACAGAAGGTTAGTCCTTACTCTGTTTTTTCCCTATCTGACAGAGTTGATATGGAAGTACAGATAGCCTTGCTTGATTAAACGACAGCTACAGGGATGACACATAATCCTGTGGCTATTGTAGTGAAAACAAAGGTGAAGGATATTTAGCTCAAGAGCAAATAGTTCATGTTAATTTTAAAGCCATTAAATCTTTTTATAATGTCTTTATTTAAAATGTTGACAATCATAGACCTCAAAAATAATTTTCTTTAGAAATCTAAAAGCAAAACCATGAAAGCACCTAGATCATCATTTCTTAAGATGTCTCTGTGGAAAATGAGTTGTTCATCAAAACATACTGTGTTTATTTAGACAACATGAAGATAAAGATTTTGTTAAATCAGAGCGAACATATATTATTACTTTACTCTTATTAAGTTAGCTTTGTCCTATATTCTACATTTTTCCCCCTCTGGAAGGAAATCAATGTTTTTATAGAAAATTTTACATGAAAAAAGATCATTATTTCATGAATTTTATGCAGTTGCTTATCCCATTGAAATCGGGTGCAGAAGGTGCAGAAGGCTGCATCCAACAAGCCACATTTAAAATGCTGCTTCTGCCAGCCAGGTTCTTCCCACCCACACGTAGCAGTTCCCAGTCAAACACAGTTTAACAACAGGGTTTCTTCATAAGGAAATATTAACAGGGAAAACAGAAAGAAAAATGAAAAGTCCTTAAAGCCGTAAGTGGCAGTTACCTTACCCCACTCACCATTTTCAGTCCCAAAGGTCCCAAAGATGCATGTCCATGATGGTGCCCTTTGCCCCTCCCAACCTGAGGCAGGCACCCTGCAAAGTCCAGTCTTTCTCTTTCAAGTGTTCCAAGATGTTCCACTTTTCCAAGATATTTCAAAACTCTTCAACAAAATGCTAATTCCCAGTCAGCTTTCCAAATACCTGGCCATCTCCAGGTAGCAGCTGACTAGGCCACCTTGCTGCGGTGCCACGCTCATCACACCGGCTACTCTTCTGCCATTCACCGTGGCTCCTTGCCACCTCCAGCTCAGTCTTCCAGGGGGCTTCTGCCCAGCCTGGTCACTCAGGCTACTGGCCCACCATTCTCTTCTTTCTCTTCTTCTCAAAAGTCTCTCTCCCCAAAGGTCTGTCCCTCTCTCTCTAGTCTCTGCCCCTTTCCTTTATCTCTCTCTTTTTTTCCTAAAAGCCAAAGGCTCCAATTTCCCTCTATTCACCCTCTATGTGATACATTTTCTCTTCCCCACCTGGGACTTGCAGCGAAGTAAAAGTACCCCTGTCCTGTTTAGGCCTCTTTTACCTCTGTGTTTTTCAGACACAGCTAATGGCATCAATGTCTAAATTTTAATGCTGCCCATATTGGGGTTCCGTCTTCACCATTATATTACATTTTTGAAAAAATATGAGCCCATCTCTTTGACCAGGTTTGTCAGATCCTTTACCAGTGGGGGGGACCTTCATTCATTTGATTCGACGTTCTGAATGTTTTCACATTTTGGTAAACAAAGAGATTCAGATATCTGTGGCTGGGATGGTTGCCGGAGGATAAGGATGCTGCACCTGCATCCTTATCAGAATTTGGGTGACCTCTGTCACCAGAGCCCTTCTAATCCCTGCAGGGAGAGGCTCTGATGGAATTGATGCTTGACACCAACCTGATCTCAGTGTCAGCCTCCACAGGCACAAAGCTCTGTCAGACAGCACCAGGGCCTTCTCTCTAGCTCTGCCTGCTGTTCTCGTGTCCACGGGTGACACTTGGCTCATCTCTTTTCTGCAGCTGGATCCTGTGACCGTGACCATGTGACCCTGAGACCATGGCAGCCTTTTAGCTAAAAGAAAGGCCTTTGCCCATCGGTGAGGGTTCCTCCTGAACTGGTTCATTTATTCAGAGTATTGCCTCATTGACTGCATTTCATGACTAGAGACCTCTCATTTCAGGAGACCAAAGGTTCCTAGATTTGAAATTAATTTTTAATCCAAGATTACAAGGTGAATGTTGATTGCATATTTTATTTATTTATTTATTTATTTGTTTGTTTGTTTGTTTGTTTGTTTGTTTTTGAGACCAGGTCTCACTATTCTTGCCTGTGGAACTGCAGGCTCACATTGCCTGGGGTACCATGGACTCAAGCAATACCCAGCCTCAGCTTCCCAGGTAGCTGGGATTACAGATGCGTGCCACCACGCCCAGCTATTTTTTTCAGAACTAGTCTCCCTGCATGCCCCGAACGGACTCGAACTGCGATCCCTGGCTCCGGCCACGGCTTTCTAGGCTGCTGCTTACAGGCACGTGCCACCATGCCCGGCCTAGTTGCGAATTTAAATGGAATCTTTTTTGTGATTGTGATTCCAATTTTTTATGTAAATCGTTTTGAAAGCACAAAACTACAAAGCACCGACATTCTCAGTTTTTCAAAGTTGGTGTCGTAATAACTGCTCTGTCACCTCTGCTTTTATGCCCTTCTCAGGCAGGGCTTGTGAATCCAGGCACACTTTCTTTTCAGGAGTGTATTTTTCTTGACCAGAAGCAGGAACTGTCAGCTCGCATGTAATGAAAACCAGCTGTGCATGATTTCTAGCCCAATTTGGCAGACTCCTGTGAAAGGCAGCTGACATTTCTGATGATTACCTACATTGAATTGAACCTTTGAATGTTGTCATTTTGAAGCATGTGAGACTCAGTCCGAGGAAGACAGAGTAAGTAATAGCCATATATTACCATTCTCGTTGATGTGGAAGTAACCATTTAATCTTTCATTTAGAAGGTGCAAACATATTTGCCATGCACCTTGAGAAAATCTCTCATGGTATATCTACTTACTCCCCATGAAACAACTTTTCCCCATTTTTGTTAGTGTAGTTCTATACTTTTTCTTAACTTAATTTTTATTGATTGCTCACACACACACACACACACATATATATACACATATATATTACGTCGTTGTTTACTCTGAGGTTCTCTCATCACCTTATCACTTGTGAACCATCTTAATCTCCTGTGTCCATCCCTCCCCCTCTCTTGCTCTATGGTCCATTTATCTTGGCAGTTTTAAATATCTATTATTTGTTTGTTTGTTTTCCCTATACTCCTCATATAAGTGGGACCATCCTGTTTTTCTCTTTTTCTTTCTGGCATATTTCTGATGGCATTCCTTCTAGCTCCATCCATGTTGCTGCAAATGACATGTTTGCCTTCTTCGATTGATGAGTACAATTCTGGTATGTAAATATACTACATCTTTTTCAGCCATTGGTCAGTTTTGGGGCATTTGGGTACCCCCTCTTTTCTTAAGAAGACACAGTTTATTTGGACATGGTTGTGATGATTCCTCTTCACATTGACCTTAATTATGCTAAAAAGAAAGTTTTGTAGGAACTTTTAGACTAACAGTTTTCTGACTACATTGGTTGGATCTTTCTTGGTGGCCAGTGTGAAAGAGACAGAATACTGAGACTGTCATCCATTCTTGGAGCCTGCTTCCTATATTCCTGTTCTATGGATATATCCTGCTTTGGATCATAGAAATTGTACTCCATAGCCTAAGCTATGTCCTCAAATCCTGTCTCTTTTTCTTCTCCTGTCACTTCCTTCACGCTCTTTCATTTTTCTAGATGTGTCTTGACAATGGGAAGTCACAGTTGAAGTATCACTTCCTCTGTGAAGCTTTTCCTAGTTCTTCTTTCCAGCTCTACATCCTTCTAGTACTATATCCCTGTGTTTTTAGGACTTTATAGACATGGACACATTTTCAAAGGAGATAAAGCATTCCTCTAGCATCACCATTTTATAGGCTTATGTACAGGTATAGAGCATTCTGATGGAATCAGTGTAGGATATAAGTATTTATTATTCATCAATTGGAAATTCATTCCTCTTCACTAAAAAAAATAGATCTTAAAATAAATGTATTATATTAGTAATGTAACACCAGTTTAAAATCTAATTTGTAGCAACATGCATTCTGAACACTGACAGGAATTACTGCAAATGAGCTAGAATAGTCCTTTGCAGTTTGGATTACTTTTCTAATACAGTGGGAATGATACAACATATTAACACTTTGGCCCATTTCATATACAGAGAAAAGATATTTATACCCCTATCCTGGGGAAATTTGCATTTAATCTTTGAACACCAAGGGGTTTTCTGCATCTAGAGACTTTAATTTTCACTATGCAATTCCTTAATTTTCTCTGGAAGGACACATGAAAAAATAAAACATGTTTTTTCCCAACATCAAATTTTGTGTCCTTAGCTGCCTACAGGGAAGCAGAAGGGCATTTTTGACAAGTCAATTCTTTTACTTTGCTGAAAAATCAGATGTATTTTACATTTTGGTTTTACAACAAATTGCTTCCTTATAATGAAGTTTATGTAGGTAGTTATTTTATGGTGAGAGTTAGAGGTGACAAATACTTTTAGCAGAAATACTTGTATCATTCTCTGTGTGTGCCTAGTACATGGGGCATTATCCTTTATCTGCTACAATGTGGTGATCAAGTGATATCTCTTTTAATATTTAATTAAGGCAGAAGCATTGGTAGTTCTTTTTCTCCTAAGTCCTGGAGATGAAGCATGTAGGTGCTCATCACAAACTTGCTCACTTAAAATATCATACCTTTACTGCCTTTTGGTTCTGTAGTTCAGGCATGTGGATGTCACTGAACTAAAATGGAAGTGTCAGTGGTACACACATTCTTCACAAGATTCTGGGGAGGTCTTTCCTTTTCCTGCATATTCCAGTTGTTAGCAGCATTCTGTTCTTGGTTATAGGACTGACAACATGTCTAGTTGCTGACTGTCAGCTGGTGCCTGTTCTGAAGCTTACTGAAGCTTAGATGGTACCATATTCCTGTTGCATCTTCATTCATCCATCTTCTAAGTTACTACCTGCTGATGAGTCTTCACATATTTTCCTAGCACAACAGGAAAAGTACTCAACTTTCATAGATTCATGGGATTAAATTAAACTCAACAGGATGATCCATGATTATTTCCATAGCTCCTGATCCATACTCTTAGTCAGATCTGCAGAGTTCCATTTTCAGCTAAAGGTAATGTACTCACAGGTTTCAGAGACTAAGATGTAGGGGTGTTGGGAGGTTGTTTTCCTGCTACAATGATGAAGAAAGTAAATTTTAATCACTAAGTTATATAAAGTATATTTTTTGAAGTAACATTGGTTTACAACTCTGTGTATGATTTACAGATAGATGACCACCTCTCTTCAGATGTATGTTACCATACCCTACCCAATATCAAGGCACCCATAGTCCTCCACCACTGTACATTGAATACTCTCAGCTAGGAAAAAATAGATGCATGCTTGCCATTTGGGATAACATGGATAGAACAGACGAGGGTAAAGACCAGCAAAATAAGTCAGAAAGAGAAAGATAAACACCAAATGCTTTCACTTTTATGTTTTACATAGAAAAACAAAACAAAAAATCAGACAACACCAAATCAATAATAAACCATAGAAACCTAAATGTAGAGTTCAGGTTACCATAGATGTAGAGCCTGGGTAATAAAGTATTATTTTTATATTTCTTCTTGATTGGGAGCTAGTATTAGTGGAACAGATGTGAACATTGCCTATGATTATAGACAATTGCACTGAGCTCGATTATAGTCTTTAGCATACCTTCTCATAAAAAGACTGGTGGGTTTTTCAAGTTAGAACAACATAGGTCTTGTAAAGGCCTTCTATTTGGCCGAAATGGAGTATGATCGAAGGGTTATTAGTACAACAGTTCTTTACAAACCAATCTTGATAACAGGACTGTTAAATTCTTCTTGTGCTATTTCATTTCCTGCAGCACTTTAATAGTCCTGAAATATATGATCAAGGCAATAATATCTGACATGGATGAAACGTAACTTGAGAAGCTTGGAGAACTTACCATATAGGCATATTCACATATACGAGGTAGGGATCTGACCTAGTAGGATCAAGACTTCATTTTGAAGCCGGTATGGTGGCTCGTGTCTGTAAGCTACAGCCTATGAAGCGGCTGGGGCTAGGGATCGTGGTTCTAGTCCCACTCAGGGCAACATAGCAAGACCCAGTCCCAAAATCTAGCTGGGCGTGGTGGCACGCGCCTGTAATCCCAGCTACCTGGGAAGCTGTGTCTGGGGATTGCTTGAGTCTGTGGTACCACGGGCAGCGGAAGCCTGCAGTTCAATGGGCAAAAATAGTGAGACCTAGTCTCAAAACAAAAACAAACAAACAAACAAAAAAAACAAGCAAAAACAAAAAAGACTCTTCATTTAGAGTATTTGCCTCAAAAATTCTGAGGTAAAAGGCCCAGGAACCACTCCTAATAACTTTGTGTTCATAAAACTCCATTTTCTTTATCTGGGAAATAATAAGCATGGAACTTGTTAAGTCAAAGGAATTCAGATTTATTAAGATTCTAGTCAGGTCAAGTATTTAGCAGCATTTCCTCAGAGAGAAAATTGTTCTCAATTTGGAAAATAAGATTAGATTAATTCAAGTCTAAAGGAGGTTGAGCACTGTTTTGACTAGAGGGACACAGTGTCTCAAAGCATGAGGTAAGATGGCCTTCCTAAATGAGCTCAAAAAGAAGAAAAAAGGATCAACAAGAACAATAATAAATCAAAGACAGTTTTATTTAAATCTTGGCCTGCAGTCAATGTTGTTGTCATTGACACTCTAGGCTGTTATGGTTCACACTTATTCAGTTGTTTCCAAAATATTTCCTTCTGTCATTGTCAGTGTTCTTAATTTGTCAAAGTATTTCTTTCTGGGTCATGGTTTCATCACCTTGAAACTTCTCAAACTTTATCTATCCTATGAAACTCACCTGACCTATTTTTACATTAATTTTATTTACTTCAGAGTAAACAATTGTAGTTTATGAATGTAAAAGATTTGATGTAGCGCTTATTAATACGTCTCTATTTTATTAACTTTATCTTATATATAAATATAAAAGCATAGTTTGGGCCAGTTTTGATAACTTGGGTAATACTGGTATATTACTGTTGTCAACAGTATTTCATTGTGCTAACGCCTTTAAACCTGGCCTGTTATCTGTTGGAATAACTATGTGCTGCAGTTTGTAGCATACGTTTACTTCACAATTAGTAGTAGATTACTATGTTCATTACAAAAATGGGTGAGTGAAAAACCTATTTAATGGTTACTTTCAAATATTGATCTTTAAAAATAAGCTATCTCTTTTTATAAACTAGCCTTCTAGCATATATTATCTTTCATTCATCCATTTTGCAGGGTAAAGTCAACTCTCATGAGATGTCAGCTTTTATGGAAAACAGAGGAGACAACAGATATTTCAGGCAACTACAAAATTCTGGAGAACATTCACAGAATGAATGTGCTTCAGTTTGTCTTGCAAGGAATCCTTGCAGACAATGGAGTTGGAAGCTGGAAATGTCCACTGTTCACTCTTTACCGGTCACTATGGAATTAGGAACATTTTCTTGAGGTGATTAGATTTCAAAGGACAGAAGAAACTTAAAGATTTTCATTTATTACTTTCCAGCATAAAAATGGGATTTGGGATGTGGTTTAAGTACCTGCTAATATACATAGAGTAGCTGTGTCAAGTGACGCAAAAACATGAAATGTCCATTCAATTCCGATCTAGCAAATTGCATAGCGTAAGATGCATTTCCTCCTCCTTTCCAGCAACAGAAACGGTTTTTAGTATGTAATTTAAAGCCTTTCTACTGTAAAACTTTAAACAAAATGGAAATTTGTTAATGTTGAGTTGTTTCTGGATGAGGAAAAGCAATGTGACTGTGGAATATGTACAAATAACTGAAAAGTGTTTAAGAGAAAAAGCCAAGGGTTCATTTACATTTTTGAATAAGACCAAACTTTCATTTAATTATGCAGTAAGTGTGTATTTTATTCAAGTCTGTAAAACTTCCATATGCTAAAGTAACTTAGATAGGCCAATTATGGATTGTCTTATTAGCATAATCAGAGATTTTATCAAAGATAAAAAGCTTTCAATGTTTGGATGGGAGACAAGGGTTTCAGTCCTTCTATATAGCCTGGTAAAAATGTACATGGCATCAAATGTAGAGTAGGACAAGTTAGATTCTTTCTAATTTTTCCTATGATAAAAATCAGTGTTCTCACCCATGTCCCTACCTTAGGTGGTGGAAAGACCAAGTAAGATATTACCAGGGAAACGTTTTTCATGATACCCTGAGAGGTACAAAGCAGTCTTTCCTCAACTCCTTATCTTATAATTTCTTTCAGAAAAACTAAAAACCTCAAAAGGTAGCCTCCATCTTTTACACATTTTTTGTCTAAAATATTTTCATATTTTCAAATTACTGAGATATAGTCTTTCTAGAATTTCCATTGTAGTTCACATGACTAGCAATTGAAGTGTCTCATCCATGCCAAAGTTACATGTTAAAGACTTGTCATTTAACTTGAAATTGGAACATAGATTTCTATTTAATGTAGTTCCCCTTTATAGTTAAAAACTCAGAGAATTAGTTTTTCCTGTGATGGTGAGCTGCAGTTAGAGGAAGAGAAAATGAAACTGAACCAAAGAGAGGAATCTAGAAAAAAAGAAAGCAGGGTAGGACTATGGAAGTTACATATGCTGACTGGGTACTTTATTTGAAATATAATCTATATACTATTTTCACTATAGAAGTTTCCATATGTGTATTTAACAAGTGAAGTGTGACTGATTCTCAAGTTCATGTTGTATGTCATTGAGCTTAGAGGACCTGTTTCCTTTTGAAATATCTTCTAGGACACGTTTCCCTCCCCACTGCCCTGGTGGATCCTGATACAACTTAACATGAAATGGAGAAGGAAAAGATCATTTGCAGGTAGATTTTTAGGAGATATTCTTGAGTTCTAACAATCTAATAAACCACAAATCCAGGTTAGAGGAAGTGTTACCATACTTTACAAAGGGTCATTTATGATAACCCAGCTATATATATATATATATATATATATATATATATATATATATATATATATATATATATTCTTGATTATAGGAATTTTCTTGATTACTGCCCTAAACTATACAAACACATGGATATACACTATCTTTTCTTTTTTTCCTGATTTAAAAAAGGTGTAAATGGAAAAAGGAAAACTGGTACAGGCATGCAAGATGTGACAATTCTTTTCCCTCACACTCCTTAATGCAAGACCAAAGCCAATGAAACGAAATTCTTTCTAGTAGGCAATATGCTTCCTTCTCTTCTTTCTTCTAAAGGTTGCTAATCCATAGACTTGTGTAGGTTAGTAGATTATCCAAATAAAACTTCTGTTACTGTCAATCAACAACTAATATTATTGATAAGTGGACACCCTTCAATTATCCAATTGTTTCTGTAGATTCATTTAACTCTAACTTCAGTAATAGTGGGATATCAGACCTTGAATGGCCTTGTTTTCCTCTGGTCAGTCTGGTAACCATGTTGAGTCATGCCCATCTGTATGGTAAACGAGTTGGTCAGGATTTTTCAGGCATTGGCCTTGATGACCAGCACCTATGGTATTATACCATCCTGTTGATTTCATCGATCTGGCCCTGTGGGTGTGCGCATGTGTGAGTGGGCTCACCTGAGCCTCAGAGGTGGGAATAAAAGGATTGTGTCAGTCTCAAAGGGAAAGAGAGAACACTGGGAGAGAATGCCAGAGTGAAGACTACCAGAGGGAACACAAGGGGAATGCTGGCGAACAAGTCCAGGGAAAGAGCATGAAGCCACCTGGGGAGTTTGCCTACCTCCCAGTCCCCACCCCTGTTGACACACCTGTCGTCTTGTCATGCTGCTGGTCTAGCCTCCCTGCCTCCTGTTCTTGTGTACCTGGTTCCCTGCGAGCACGAAAGCCTATAAAATCCACCACGACTCCAACACTCTTTGGTTGCTAGAACCAACGATGAACCTATCCAGACTGGGATGGTTGCCAAGCCCTGTTCCATCCTTTATGGATACTTTGAACAGATTCCACAACTTTCCTATCACTTTAAATCTTTGACAGTCAGTGCAGCTTTGTGCTTCACTTTCATCACATGCCATCAGTTACACAATCAGAAGGTGGCGTGATGCCCTGCAGTTGTGTAGATGTTAGGCTATAGCTTATACTATGACACCTATTTTCTCTTTGTCTTTCTCTTCATGATATGGTTCTGCAGAGAAATGGAAGGTGGAAGGATAAACACTTTCTATGTAACTTGCTGCAGTGGCTGGCCTTTGTGTTGGCATCTTTCTGGGTGCCGATGCCCAGCGAGTGGCCTCCTTCGCAGGCTCTGTGGAGCCTTCTCACTGGACCGGCCTTGAAGAGGAAGACTTGACTTTGTCCACTGTCCCACACCAGCACTGCCTTTGGAGTTCAGGAGCTGCTTATTTCTGGGGTCTTCGTACTGGTGGCTGCCCCCCCCCTTCAACAGTCCCAGTGAAATGACTTGGAATGTGGCTCCTTTGTCCCAACCTGGCGGGCATTCTTATGTCATTGCCCCGCAGTTATGAGCTGTTTTTCTTGAACCCTCTCTCTTTGCTATCTCTTGCCACTTTTTCTTCCTGAATTAGGAATGGGGATAATCAGGAAGTTAGAGCAGATGTCTATAGGAGGAACAAAAGGTCAGTCTCTCTTTTTTGGAGGAGTCTTCAATGTTTCCATGCAATTCTCTTTCAAATCACCCTCACAACTACACACGCACTTGACTTTGGAAGGGGGAGCTGAAGACCTGCAAGGGGACCATTCTTCTCAACAAAGTGATTCTTTGTATTCAGTCTGTGAGCTTAGTCACCAATTTCTGAGAAACAGGAAATTCCCTATTTAATATCCTCCTACACACTGATTATTAGACTGTTCAAGGAAAGTAGAAAGGAAACAACCTAACAGATTTTTAACTAAGTTTTTACAGTACAAAACCCAATATTCCACTTCTTTCAGTTATCAGATATTTTACCATGATTTTGTACAAATGAATATACATAGGGAGAAATTATTAAACAATCCCTGAAATATGATTGCCTTTTGGTGCTTTATTTTTGTGTAATTGTGCAAAGTGATACATATGGTTTTATTAATCCCGTACTTTGATTTTGTTCTTTAATGTACAACCAGTGGTTTTTTTTTTTTATATGCATATAATTTGGAAAAAGGCAGAAATTTGACATCAGAAAACCTGATCCCAAATCTAGGTTCTTCTAGACTCTGTTACTCTGGAAAATTCTTTTACCTTCTTTAGACTTTAATATTTAGTAGTCTTATGCATTAGACTTTAGAAGATACTCAATCTCTTGTAGTTTGCCTAATATTAATCCCAATTGCCAAGGCATTTAATGTATTTGAGTAATGCTTGCTGACTTTAATGTTTCCCTAGCAGCTTGATTTTCCATGATATGATGTCTATAACTTTCACACAATATTGATATAATAGACCTTTGGATGTCTTGGTTTATTTTGCTTATAATCATCTAAAAATTTAGAGATAAAATAGTAACCATATCTTACAGTTAAATAGAATTTAAATAAATGGCAGTTAAATTTGAAACTGAGATACTTTGATTTTTTGTGTACTATCTATTTTTAAAGTTAAGGTTGACATTAAGATTTTGGCTTGATTATTTATTTGAGATATCTATTCATTTGAGAGATGTGATCTATTTCTTTAAAATATTTAATTCCCTTATCTATTTATTTAATGACTTCAAGATCACCAAACCTTTATGTCTACATATGTAACTGTAGTATCTCAAGTCAGTGTTCATTTAAGAGAAATCCTTTCCCTTAGAACAACACACGGTTAATTTACTATGTATATACATGAACAGAAAAGAGGCCAATATTTTGTGTATTCAAAAGGAACTTTATGTTCCATCTAGAAAGGTCGTGGTGTCCATAAATACTCTTCAATAAGGGATGGTTTCCTATTGCCATGCCATGTTTAAAATACAGTTTTTCTCAAGTTACTTGGATGTTGTTGTATTCTACGTATTTTTAATGTTATTTAATTCAGATTATTAAGTCATGATTTTTGCTTGCCTTAAAGCAACACCTCTTTGAAAAGAGATTTTTCATAAATTATCTTTTTTTCAAAAATGTTTGTGATCAATGATCTCTGACTTCTTATAAGGTTCTCTTTAGGAATAACTTACCTTTTGGAAATAGCACCAAAAGATTGTTTTTCAAAGACAACCTTTCATATGTACCTCATTTTTTGTTTGAATTTGTTTTCTCTGTAGAGGTATAATAGTGCTTTAGAAACACTGATAGTGAAGATTATCTTTTGTTCTGGTATTTTTCAAAATATCCAGGGTTATTTATTTTGACTTCTGAATTCAACATAGAGTCCTAGGAGACACATCATAGATTTGCCAGACTGAATATATGTATTTAAAATAAATGCCTCCACAACATGTTTACCAAAATATAAAGATACTGTTTTGTTTTTCCTTTTAAAATAAGGAACATCTCCTATGGCTTGACAGATAAAATGTACAGCCCAAAGACTACTCAAAATTCATGAAGTTTGTGCAGGCTGAAATTTATTTTAAGTGTGTGAATAAGAAACAATTTCCATTTCAGGTCCTTTCTGAACAGGCACAATACATAATTATAATTAGCTGATTGGCAGTTATTTCTTCTTGTGATGTAAAATCATTATGCAGTTTGTTGCAGTGCCTGCTTTCAAAGTTCTTTGATTGCTAATTTTAAGGAATGATATTCATTTAAAAATGAGAAATGTTATATATTCAAAACTGGAAAGCAACAAATTGTATTCATTTTTAATTTTTTTTGTTTAATAGAAACTTTTGAATAGATGTGAGAAGAAAAAGAGCTTTATTAACTAAAAGTGAAAACAATCTCTAATTGATTGTATTCTGTTTTTATTCAGGCCAGCTGAAGGAAATTCCTCATTTATGTAGATTTTTATGACACTTTTTTTTAAATTATGAGACCTTAGTAGTACAGTAGAAGATTTCTTTCTTTGAGGTTCAGGCATAAACAGAAAATAAATAGCAGCTATTTCTTCCAAAGCTCCTTGTTCAGTCTGATGTAATATTTTAGAAATATGAAATCAATATTTTATTTGCCTTTTCATTCATTCATTGACTCTTTCAGACATTTTAAGTCCTAATTTTAGTAGAAATGGTGTGTTAGTTTTCCTTTGTCTGTATGTTTCCCTATATGTAATGTGGGTTTATAAAAAATTAGAATGTCATTCTTATTGAACAAAATGATTAATAAGTAAACATTTTAGTTGGGATTTATTTACACTACTAGTGGTTTATACTTTATTTGGTTTAACATTATTCATTAAAAATCATTATTTTCTTCCAGCAAAAAAAAAAAAAAAAAAGAATTAGAGTTGAACTAACATTTTTCAATGACTAGTTCTTATATACTACCCAAGTTTGAGATAGCTTATATTTTTGTTCCAGAGACAAGTAATAAATCATATGGTTTTGCTACTAGTGATGTGTATATTATTGGCATTATTTTCAAAGTATTAGATACCTTTAGGTTTCTAACATTTCATTTATCTACTCTGTCATAAAATAAAACATAACCATATCATTGGGAAATAGATGTGACTGGTTTCTAAATGGGAAGAACAAAACATGAGTATCAGATGCTGCTTTTTTTCATTTTGCTTTGTTTTACAGTGCTCAGCTTCTGCATATACAAAATTTTGTAGGAATATTAGGAAGTGCCTATTTTCACTGTTAGCTATGTAACAGCAAAACTATGCTACCCAGTTATTTTTAACTTATTAATCACTAGAAAATTAGGCCAATTTTCTAGTTCTTTCAATGCCACCTTTCCCCTACATTGTCCCATCGATGGATCTAAGTAGGATCCAGTGTAAGAAGGTGGTTTTAAGAATGGGCTTGGGTTGAGGGAATAGTAAAGAAAAAAAGCAAAACTCTCCTTTTGTGGGCAAAAGCTTTTTATCATTTGGGACTTAATTAAGTATTGCCACTGGTATGTTCATTTAAAATAATCTAGTTGACTGAGTAAATAATAATGATAATAAAAATCTCAAGATAAAGACCTTTTAAATGTATTTACAATTAGAAAGAAAATGTCTTAATCATTTGTACTGAAGATTTTAAATTGCAAGGGCATTATTTCTTAAATCACATGGTTTATTAAATGGTATGATTGTTAAATGGTATGACTGAACCAGAATGCCCAGAATATGGGAACAATCTTTAGCATATATTTCTTGCCTAATGTCAGTCTTATTTATTTTTAACATAATAAATGTCCTGAATATTTATCTGGTCAATTAAAATATTTGGCTTATTATGAGAAGTTCAGACATGAATATTGTATTTTGCATTTTTGCTGTGGATTTCCCTAATAATATACTATAAAGGCATTATGCCTCTAAAAATCTTATTTCTATGATAATCATATTCCAAGACCTTTACCCTCTATTTCCTATTCCTACTAAGCTGTTACATGTATCACTGCTATATCTAAATCGGTGAAATAAATTAACATTCTACAGGAGAAAATGGAAGAGGGGCCTGTTTTCTTCACTTGTATTTTCCCAGCCCAATTACATTGTGCAAATTGTGTATTAGATAACTTTTGTGGCTAATATAAATGCTTGCCTATGTACTGTAGAAAAGAAAGCTCACATCCTATATCAAAGTATCTACAATTCAAATTTTTGGGAAAGCCAAAATGTAAATATTCACATCAGTGATTTCTTTTTCACTCATGCAGTTGACATATATTTCATCTTCCCAGTGTGCCATGCAAGCAAACCCTTGAGTGCTCTATTTCATGGATCATTTGTGCTTCCTAGATAACCAGAAGGTGTAACTCTCGTGTTGATCAATTATAGGAGACTTCCCTTGAGGCATTAGAAAAAGGATTCTTGAAAGAAATTCTTATCTACTTCGCCTGACTCTCTCTGATGACTGATAGCACATCTAAAGGCTAATATGTGTTAGAAGCTGACACACATTTGGGGAAGGTGTATTGTGCCCCAGAGATCTGATGCTTTCCTCTACTGACTAAAATTCTATCATCCTCTGGTGTCTGGTGAATTAAAAAAGACTCAACTTGGTGAGAAAACACATAATTGAATTTGTTATTTTTTTTAACACAGGAAATACTGCATTTGTTTAGAGTCCACCCAAATGATGTATTAAATTTTATGTGAATGTTTATGGAGAATGTAGTTAAAAAGGAATTATTTTGGTTAAGAAAAATATGTATAGAGGACTCTGGACTTAATCTACTTGAAAGCCGAATCAGGTGTAAGAATTGTATCAGTTATTAAGAATGTTAATTAAGAGTTTAGGGTACACGAAAATGAGTCTCTTTTTCCATAGGAAAAAGAAGGTTCTTAGCTTAATCCCCTCAAGATCTAGCCACACTGTTGCAATGCATACCATTATTTTATTTAATTCAGAAAATACTAAAATCTTACAGTTTATAGCATAACAGTGAACGGGTTCAATTATTCTCTGTTCTCTAGTGCAATCACATTGGACCCTTGAGAATGTTACTATCTATGTAATTATATCATCCTCATCCATCTTCTATTTTAAATAGTCCTTTGATACTAAATTATTTGTTCCATTCTATCTTTCTGTTTCATCTTTTAAAAAATTTGGGTGGATAGGAATTAGAAATACAATTCTCAGGAGAGTCAGTTTTTAAAGGAGAATTAACTGGTAGGAAACTTTCAACTGAACAATGTGCAGATATATAATGTGTATATATATATATATATATAGAGATAGATAGATAGATAGATATAGATATATATAGCTGCATATAATATCAATGAAAGGAAGAGAGCTAAAGTCCAGTAACATTCAGTTTGGATCTTAATTGTGTGATATGCATTTTTAATATATATATAATGAGTCATTATTGTATCTAGGAGGATTACTGTAGCTAAAACATAAAGAACTTGACACACAGGAAGAGTTCAGTGCTGTCTATTTAATAATTATATTTTGGTACAAGAAAGAAGGTGAAATTTTGCAATGATAGTTCTTAAAATACATTTGAGTTCCTCCTGAGAATGTATAATTCTTTAATGTTCATTTTATGACTATTAAAAAATTATCCTACCTCACTTAATCATTGAGATGACCAGATAGTAAACAGATTTTTTTCCCCCATATTTGCACCATATTCAATCCTCGTGATGTCATTCAGGTTCCATGAGCGAAGTTGTGATGAACTTTCAGGGAAATCAAGTGGTGGGATCCTTTATCATCACCCAAGGTATACAGTGTAGTTTGCCTAGGAGAAATTAAGCACATTCAGATCTCATTATAAAGCAGCAAACTGTTATTAATATTTATTAACTGTAGAGACTTCAAACTATTATTTTCAGATGGCCTAACAGTTTGTATGGGCTAAAAGTATACTTGTTTATATTTGTCTATATTTAAAAAACAGGGTAAAACTGATGTTCTGATATACTGTCTTTAAAGGAGGCAACGGAAAGTTCTTGAATAGGAGATACACTTTGAGAACTTGAAGGGCACTCTGAGATGGGCATTTGGGGAGGTGTGCTCAGAAGGCTGTTATCATTGTGCTCTGGGTTGAGAAAAGAGTAATGGTAGGTTGGTAGAAGGAGAAAAGTGGCAAGAGCATGCCAAGAGTGGTGAGGCATACAGAAAGGTAAATATTTCACATTTTAAAATTTGCCCACCTTGGCTCTTCTTCAGGGTTTAACCACCAACCAATTCATCACACTATAATTCTAAGCCCTTTTTATCTCCTTTTTTCTGTACCTGTTCTTTGATTAGGTGGCTAATGCTGAAACATGGGACTCGGGGCAGGAGTCAAGCATTTTGACTACTTTTCAGCCCACTCCTCTGGCAGGATGCAGTCTTGCACCATATGGGGAGGCAGGGCACATTCACTCATTCTAGGGGTTTATTCCTATCTGCCTGCTACAAGAAATTAGTGCTGTTCACACTTGTTTAGCCTTAATAAAAATCTTTTTTAGCTGAAACACAGCGATAAGGTCACCATCTGCCACACTGAAATGCCAATGTGAAATGAGCAACAGGAGGAAGGTGTCTTTCATTCTGAGGGACTTTTAGAAAGAACATCAAACAGATTAGGCTCTAAATGATTCCCCTTTCCCCCAGTTTAGAGGTAATTTGCATTTGATATTGTCAATTGCATTTTAATGGCCATGGAGTCTATCATATTTGCCAGTCCTAGAAATAGCTCTACAGGTAGCTTTTAAAACTAGGAATATCTTTAAAATCAAACATTAACTGTCTACACCAGACACCACTTGAAAGTTAGGCTGAGTAAGCACCTTTGATGCTCTATGACAGTGTTGAGGTAGATTATAGATTGTGGCGTCTCTTTACTAAAAGATACATTGTAAAATGGGAGGTGTAATGTGATTAAGATTGTATTATTAATGAAATAATATTTTGCATTAGGAAAAATAGCATATTCATTGCTTTAAATGCAATTTTCAAATGATTCATTTTGTGTTCTGTTTTATCAATTTATTAGGTAGTTCAAAAATCTGGTTCAGCTGACACTTGTTTTGTAATTGTGTTGTTTTTGTGACAGTGAAGCCTTCCTCCTCTTTGTTCAGTATATTCTGTAAACAAAGACAAATAATGATGGCTGAGTGAGTGATTAAGTGGTTTTTAAATAAAATGGGAATATTGGGATTAAGAAAACCCTATATCAAAAGAAAAACTTGTTCTTTTACTTTTGTTTCCATAACATCAGCTTTAAATGATAGTTTTAAAATGAAAGCCAAGGTCTAAAATGAATAAACATCCTATCTACTTTACCTCATTTTTGTTTGACCTTGTTTTTTACCTTGTTTGGGCAAATCTAACCTTTTATATATTATTGGCAGCAATGTCCTCTTATTTTTCAAGCATCTTTTGGCATTTTTATTGAAACAGATTATATCTGTGAAATGTTCATAGATCATCAATCAGCAGAGTTTTTTAGTTGAGGAAAAAATTGAACTATTTTGGGCATATGAATTAAAATTGAAGCTAACAGAATGTGATCTCATGAACCAGAAGGTTGGTAGTAACATATCCTCATTTTATTTTAACATTAAATACCTTGTCTTATACAATTATAGAAAATAGTTACAAATTATCTAGACAGACCCAAGCTGTTCTTCCGATTGCTAAGACCATTACTCTCATTTCTTTGACCTTATTTTTCCTCTGTAACCTTTCCATCTTCATAGTCTGTCATTTATACTAACTTTGTTAGCAATGATTGTGAAGTGCTGTAAGCAATGTCTGTGGGATGGTTGTATCATATAAGTATTTCTTTTTCAGTGAGGTAGAATCTTTCCTTACATTTATTTCAGTATTTGTGAGACTTTGACATAGTTGGAAAAACAACCAGTCATGAATAATTATGACTTCCATAAGCACAGAAACTTGCATGCACATTGGGAGGGAAACCACTTTGTTTTTAAGTCTACAAAACAATGATTTTGCCTAAAAAATGAGTCAAGAAACAAATGCTAGTATTTTTGAGTATTCTAAATACATTTGCTGTTAAAACTATTACTATCTACCAATTCAAAGTATTTCATCTTTTGATACCAAAATCTCTTTTCTTGCCTGTTATCATAATAAATAGGTTACTAACAAGAATATGTGCAGGACTTATAGAGTGAAATCCATTTTGTTACTGGTGACTTATCCACACCAAATGTTAAATGTCAACCCTAATATGTCTTTTTAATCTGTATCCTTAACACTAAAATATGGCTCATTTTTGTAAATGAAAGTGAATAAAACTCAAACATGTTCTCATTTTGAATGTTCCCTGATCTTTGTATTATTTAGTGATTATCTTTAACTATAGTTTTCCTTGTTATTTTTTTTTTTTTTACAATATCACAGAATTGAGAGACAAAATCATACTGTACTTATCAGGGATAAAGGCGGGACTTACACACTTAAAACTGGAGATATCTGTGGAATATGCAAATAACATTGGTTTCAATCTTTTCTATCCTGCCCCATATAGGTCCAATCTGGTCCCTAAGGTTTGTGCAGACTTATGAAAGCATGTGGAGGGGAAATGTTATGTACTCAAGGTCTTCCATCCTTTGAAGGATTTATGCTTATTCCAAGATGGTTCTTTGCTGTAAAGCATCCACTCAGAAGGTAGACCAAGCCTCTTCATCAATGGCCATAAAATAACCATTATAACCTACTATTCTTAAGAGCAATAGAATTTGCTGATGATATTAGGAAAGCAGCAGGGGGCTATATCAGGGCTGATGACTTTACATGAGAATTTAAATCAATGCTGTAGTTAGTATATCTCTCAGGAATTGCATTTGACTCCAGCTTTATAACATTCTACTACCCACTGCCCTCTTCCTGGTGCACACACCTGTTCCTCTTTCTTTCCCATCATTGTATCTAATGTTCTCTTTCCATTTTACAAGTAGGAAAATAATTCTCATTTTCATATTATAAAGAAAGCTTTCCAAATTTCTACAGAACCACACTATAGATTTGTTGCTTTGGCTTTGACGTCTGCCAAAGTGTCGCCTGGTGTAGTTCGGTCAGACATTTTTCCAAAGTTTTCTCCCTACTGGAAACTCTTGCAAAGTGTCTTATGGAGTATCTTCTCCTTTTCCTTTTTTTGCAGTCATTTGGTTAATCTTAGAAATATTAGCTCATTTCTGTTCATATTCATATTAGAAAAAAGTTAGTGGTATTCTGCTCTTGCAGGTGTTGATAAGGAAATATGGAACTAGGAGTACTTGAAAGCAGTGAAAAGTAGGACCATCAGGAAATTATTATAATAGAAGGAAGACAGATTATGAATAACATGTTGACATACAGGAATGACATAGGAAATGCAGAATGATTCTTTATGAACTTGTAATTTGGAAATCAGAGGAAATTTATTTGGAAACAAAGACTGGGTAGGATGTCAAAATTACCTTTTTTCTGACTCATTTTGCTCTAAAGTTCTTGAAATTTCATATAATTTTACATGACATGTTCATTTTCTTTAATATAGTTGATGGAAAACATTATTTTTGTGTATTTTCAGGACACCTTTTAGAATTAGAAGCTAGTAGTCTAACTTTTGCCATCTTTTAAAAAGTTTTTTATTTATTTATTTTTATTTGGTATAGGATTTTACATGTTTTTTTTTTGTGTTTAGAATCAATGCACAAGTTATTTTTGCCATCGTACTCTGAGCAGATACTCTCAGAGGTATCTTCATTTTTATTATCATTAGAATCATAATTATCAGCTCACAATTAATTTGCACCTCACATTTAGAAAGTTGGAGTGCATCCTTAGAGTTATGGAAGTAAGTTATTGGTAAAATTATGCTTTAGAAAACATTACTGATAAGAAGACAACATTCATAAAACTTTTGTTATAATTCATTTATAAATTATTTGCTCTACAATTAAGGTTTGTACTTATGTATACCAATTACAAAGACAATTCTAGGTTAATTTGAATATTAGATACAGAGCATTTTCAGACAAATATAGCTTTACTTCTTGGAAATACAAGTAGTCAATATTAAAAATATTTCTAAGACATTGCGCTATGAGAACACTTAACTTTGGATTTAATCAGTGAATCCATACAGATAAGTCATTGAATATTATATATATGCCAGCGAAGTCAAAGTACAAATATTTTTATTATCTTCAGTAAGTTTAGTTTATCCCTAAATTCATTCACATAATATTTACTGATCACCTACTAGTTTTAGATCTACAGTAAGCACTAGAAAAATAAAATCAGTCATCTTCTTCCCTTTTTCTAGTGAATTCCCCAATTTTAACTGTTTAAGTCAGGGATTGCCAATGATATGTCTCATTTTGGAATGTGATGCTCTGAGAGAAATGGGGTACAAAAGGTGATACTAGCTGTATGTATTAATTTGCATGTAGAAAGAAGGAAGATTATTTTCTAGCAGAGAAATCACTGTGAGCGAAGGTTTGGAGGTGGGATGCAGTCTGCATTATCAATTCACACCAAGTAATTTAGTATGCCTAGAGAAAAAGGTGTTCATGAAGTCAGAGCTGAAGATGAGGTTACAGAGATAAGCAAGAATGAGATCAGGGAAGGCTTCGTAATTTAAAATAGGGAGTGTGGATGACTGTATAAAAGTTTATGGAAATTTTTAGAAGGATTTTGAGCAAAAGAATGGAGTCAGATTTGTATTTTAGGAAGATCTTTCAGAAAGTAATGGGGATGTGAGATATGGGTGTGTAGGAGTGAAGCTTGCTGATTTACGTAGATTTAAAAAACAGAGACTAGGTACTAGTGAGATACATTAAGATGTTATTAAAGTAATCCAGTTTAAAAAAAAATAAAGGCCATGACTAAGGTAGTAGGGGTGGAAATGGAGGGGTGAACTTAAAATCATGTTCTTAATCATCTACAACTTTATTAAAGCTATATTTTAATGTCTGCAAGATGATGTTTTTGCTTTTAATTTAACTAACTGTGCAGCAAAAAAAAATAGTCATTTTGTATTTGGTGTTCGGTATTTTAATAAGCAATTATCTGTCTCTAATGTGCAACTTTTATGTATTAAACTAGGATAAGATGTTTGAGGTGCACTAGATTTACAAATGCATCATAGCAGTTTTATATTAATCTTTATCTTTCAAAAGCAGTGGTCATTTTTTATGATATTTATTGAGTTGAGTTAACATCTATATATCTATATCTACATATATGGGAAAACAAACAAAGAAATGAGTAATTTAAAACTCAACAGAACTGAAATATAGAACGAGAGGGGAAGGAGGAAAAATCGGGGGAGGGATGAGCACAAGAGATTAAGATGGTTCACTTGTGTTTAAGGTAGTGGGAGTACCTTGGGGTAGACAATATGTATATTTATATATGTATATATAATCCATTTTAAAAATAAAATTATCTAAAAAATTTTAAATATGAATTTAAATGGATGTTAAGGAAATGGGAGAACCCCAGGGTACACAATACACTGTGATGTGCTTTATATATATATATATATATATATGTATATATGTATATATATATATATATATACACATAGCTATATGTTTTATATATACATATAATTTAAAAAATGTAAAAATAAAACAAAAAAAACTGATATATTTGTATATAGCACTGTATATTTTAGGGACATAGATTCACACCTCTCTGAATGTATGTTATCACATCACACCCACCACTAAAAACCCCAAACATGCCTTCATAACACTGTCCCCCTGTGGTCACCATCATTCTGCAGTCACATTTCAAGTTTTTGTTTTTGTCTCTTCCTTCCCTTAGTTTTTCATATTGCATGTGTGAATGAAATAATCTATTGTTGTTTTCCTTCTGATCTACTTCATTTAGCATAATCCCCTCCAGTGCCATCTATGTTGTTGCAAATGGTTGGGTTTCATCTTGTATACAGCTGAGTAGGATTGCTTTTGTATGTAGAGCATATCTTCTTCATCTATCCATGTATCCTTAGATTGGTTCCAAAATTTACCTGTTGAAAATGCTGCTTCAATAAACACAGGAGTGGATATATTCCTTTGAATTAGTGTTTTTGTATTCATCAGGCAAGTTTCTAGAAAAAGGATTTTAATTGTTTGAGAAGCTATACTGTTTTCCATTTTATATTCCTACCAACAGTGTACAAGGGTTCCTTCTCACTCTGTACCTTCATGAACACAACTGGTTTCTGGTCTTTTTGATATGGGCCTTTTTGAGGGAGAGGTAAGGTGGTATCTAATTTTTGATTTTGATTTGAATTTCTCTGATAATAAATGATGATTAATATTTTTTCCACATGTCTGTTGGCCATCTGTCTGTTTTCAGAGTAGTGTCTGTTTAGCTCTTCTGCTCATTTTATTTTTGATTGGGATAATTGTTGACTTGTATGATATTCTTTGTATATTTTGGATATTAGCCACTTGTTGGATATTTAATGTACAAATATTTTCTCCCACTTAGTAGGGTGCCTTTTTGTCTTTTGTTTTAATTTATTTTTTTATTTATATGTAAATTTCACATCTTTGCAATCCCAGGGATTTGCCCCCCCCTTCCCCCCTTTCCCTTCTGTCCATTGTTGTGTGCTTCAGTTTGGTGCTCAGCCTGTTTTGTCTTTTCCTCATGACTTTTATTTATTTATTTTTTTTTCTTCAATATGTCCCATATATTAGTGAGACCATTTAACTTCTGTCTTTCTCTTTTTGACTTGTTTCTGCTAGTATGATTTCTTCCAAGTACATCCATGTTGTCAAGAAGTCATCTAATTTGTCATTCTTAATTGCTGAGTAGTATTCCATTGTGTATAAATACCACATTTTTTTCAACCAGTCGTCTGTTTTGGGACACTTGGGTTGCTTAATGCAGTTTCTTTCATTAGTAGAACAGAGGTTTCACACTCATAGATTTCAATTATACTATAAAGCAAAAGTAATCAAAACTATCATTTTTGGAATAAAAATAGATATACAGGTCAATGTAATAGAATTACAAGCCCAGAAATAAACCCACATTTATATGGACAGTTAATTTATAAGAAAGGAGCCAAGAAAATTCAACAGATAAAAAAAAATCTTTCCAAATAAGGGTGATGGGTAATTGGACTGTCACCATAAAAAGAATGAAATTGGACTACTATATCACTCTGGACACAAAAATTAATTTAAATGAATCAAAGAGTACATGTAACCGAGTCTATAAAATACATAGAAAAAAACATAGGAAAAGCACTTTATTATGTTGGCTTCATAGATGTCTTTGGAGATGATGACAAAGGCAAGGAAAAGAAAAGCAAAGATAAATAATTGGAGCTATATAATTAGTAATCCTGATTTTTAAATTCATTTGTTTTTAAATAGATTTTAAAATATTACTGAATTCATAGTGAGCTTTCAAGTTATATATATATACATGTATACACACATGTATATATATATATATATATATATATATATATATACAGAGAGAGAGAGAGAGCAAGCGAGAGAGAGAGAGACAGAGAGAGAGAGAGATCTATATAATTCTGCTCTGACACCTGTCTTCTTCATGGTTTTCTTTGTGACAAAGATGGTGCTGGGCACAGAGCTATATTATACCTTGTAGTAGGTTTTATTTTCAGAGAACACTTAATTAAATAAGCAGATCTACCTCTTTTAGAGCAACTAATAGTGGATTTTGAAATGCCACTTCTGAATGTTTTGTGACCAGGTCTTCTAGATGCTTTCTGTACTCCATTCTTATTTATCCAGATGTATGTTAAGCAGAATTTCACATTCAAATAATGAACTTGAGCAAATTAATATAACTTACAATTTCCATGTCCATTTCTCCTGCTATTTCTCTATCAGGTTTTTTTGGGTGGGAGGGCAGGGTTCACATTTGTCCACCAAATATATATTTAAAATAAGAAATTAATGTTATAATTTTGTGAATATATTGCTTCAATTGAGAGTCTTTAGGCAGCTGTATACAAAAATCTATTTTGTAGATTTTTTTGAAAGTATAGGGAGATGTGTCAACACTGGCTTATAACCTAAGTCAAATTTGTTTATTTTTTATAACTTTTCAGCCAACCAAAATAGTCCATGGTTGCAAAAAACAGCAAAGAACAGAATGAGAATTTTAGCAGAATGGATACTATTCCCAGTTGCTTGATTCTTTTGATAGCACATATGAATTATTCACTATCCATATTTAATAGCATATGTTATGCTTCTTAATACATCTATAACCATCCACTTCCAGAGGGAAAACTACCCTGGGCTTGTGGTTTGTATATTCAGTTTTTCAGTGAAAACTAAAGAATATTTCCCTAAAGACCTACCACAGCCTGAATAATACTACTTTAGCATATTATCCTTTAAGGCATTTTATGAAAAGATTTCCTTGGAATCCCATCATATTTTAAAAATAATTTAAATGCATTCTATTTGAAAATCTGCTAATTGATTCTTCCACTGAATTCTACGACATTTAATATATAGCTGCACCTATACATATGCATATAAATGTATGTGCCATGTAAGCTGGTGTTTTTGTCTCTGATACGAATAAATGATATTTAGTTAGATAATGTCAATGACATTCAAGCAACTGTCTCAAAGGGGGGATGAAAGCCCAAATATTATTATTATTTATTATTCCTATCACCATTATTATTCTCAGGCATTAATTTGAGATAAATTGAATTTCTGTAACCTGGAGAAAATACTACTGACTTTTCTTAACCACTTCTGTTATATTTCAATGCTTAAATAGATTATACATTTTTAGACAAGTCTGAAATTATAGGTGCAGAATTTATGAGCTCAAAATCTTTTTCTATTATTGACAAATAACTTAATCACTGGAAACATTTATCACTTTTATTGGCAGAAGTGACAGACAGCATACTGAGGCTGTCTTGCAGGAATCAGCTGCAGAAGCATGTCATAATTCAATTGAAACACATTTTTCCTATCAGGAAAACTAAATAGCATCAAATATCCTTGACTTTACATAGTGTGATGACAACAACCTTGACTAAACACAGAGCTGTTTGGTTCAGCAAGAGAAACAGCTTTAAATGTCTATATGCTAAGTCTTGTATCTAACTCCAAGTTATAGAAACTGGTCACACTTTTATTACATATTTTGGAGGTGATTTATCAATGAACTTACCAATTCTGCTTCATTTTATAGATTGGACAGTCCAGTCCCATAAGTGTTAAATGATAGAGCAAGGGGTGGATGCATAGGAATATATTGTAGCGCTCTTGCATTCAATCCTATCCATTATTCTTTTTTGTATTGTATTACACTTAATTTCCTTTTAGGTAAAAGAAATCAATTTGAATAATTGTTGATTTTTCCTTACTTTTTCAAGCATAAATATTTTCCATTTATGGAAATTTTGTGTAACTAATTCATTGGGTGCGAAATACACTTGTGACATTTTGAGGGGACTTGAAATGTGATATTTATATGAAATATGCTGATAACCTTGTACATTAGTCATTTTGTTTCAGTCATTAATTTTGGAAAGTAATTCTTTTGGGATTTGAGAGGGATTTGTACCATAAATATTAATAGATTTAATAATAACAGGGTGGTTTTATAGGAACAAGGGCAATTATATTGAAATATTCTTAGATGATAAAACATAAATATAAAATGAAAGTTTTTGCTATGAATATTTGCTTTAGTAAAATAACATAATTACAGTTGCAAGTCTGCATAATAGGCAAAGAAAAACTGTAGTTATTTTGAATTATAATATGTGATCAAAAGAAGGTTTATATGTTCAATATTACTGCCATTTTTCTGGTTGGTGGAAAATTAACTTGCAGACACTGTTATATTTATCTAGCTTTACTTTGGGGGATGGACTGGTGATAAGTGTTTAAAGCATTATAATAAAAAAATCCATAGATTTTTTTTTTGTTACTATAGTCTATAAGAATTTGTTCGATTTTGTCTGCAAAATGGGTATGTCAAATTAAACAAAAGGATCATATGGCCTTTTCTGGTCAATCATACCTTCCACATTCCAACACCTTCAGACCTTATCAATTTTGGTAAAATCAACATTGCCTAGACAAGGGAATCAAAAGCAATCCTTGTGAAGCACTATTTCTTCAGTACATGACTATAATTCAAAAAGAGAAACCTTTTCATTAAAAAAAGAAAAAAATCATGAAAAATTAAAATATCTTCTAACGACCCAGGAAATCATTCCTAATCTTTACACACAGACAGATGCCTTCAAATCCGTAGGAAGTCACTTGGCTTAAAACCAAACAGAGTCCACTACTCATTTTCTCTCTAGCTCTTGTAGTTTTTCTTGGATCTTTGAAGAGACTTGGAGTGTCTCCTTGTCTGTGACTGTGATGATGTGGGGAGTTGGAACAGGATACATTCTTTTTTTTGGGCCCTGCTGCTGTGATGTCTTGAATTCTTGTTCCTATTCATTTCTCAGGGCGGAGAAGGGCCTCTTCTTTTGGGAGACTGAGTCTGCCTTCTGGGACAGATTCCCAACTAGCTCATAATGGGAGAGAACCAGAGCTTGTCCAAGTTCCGGTACCTTTCTGGAGGTGCTTTGTGATGATGTTCTCCCTTCGTTCTCATCCTCCTCTTCACTGGGCTAAATGTGTCTCATCATTTTTTTTTTTGAATCCTACGTTATATTTCTAATAATATGATAAATTAGCTGAGAGAAATTAGTCACACACATACCAGGCGCATCTTTTAATATTTCACGATATATTTGTATTGATTGATATGTATCTCAAAGTGAGAACAATTTTAGAGATAGAAGCTGTGAGAAAGTTGGTATCCACAGAGGGCAGCTACTTGTTGGTCTTACATTTGCAGGCTGCTTGGAAACTTCTGGTAGAGGTTACAGTCTTGGTGAGTGAATAAATAAAAGGAAGAAGAAAACAAAAGTCCTTATCAAAATACCGCCATGCGTTTGTCATTCTAGACCTGTTTCTGGATGAAGTAAAGAAGAATAAAAAAATCTTATATTCATTTAAGAGGTGATTTACACACTAGTTTAGGTGGCCTGAAAAAAAGGCAGGTCAAAATAGAGAAAATATAGTTATTCTTCCTTGAGTTGTTCCCCTGGTATGCGAGCAAATAGAAGCTTGCTCTGAAGAAATGCATTTTGAGACTAGGTCTAACTATGTTGCTGGGAGTAGTCTCGAACCATCGAACTCAAGTGATCCCTGGCCTCTTGCCTCCCAGCACTTGGATTACAGGCATGTGCCACCACACCCGGCTGCATTTAATTTTATTTAAAAATATTTTAAAGTTGTTTTAATTATGAAAGTCTTTAAATATATAACTACTGAATGAGTAGTACAATGATCACCCATGTGCCACAGATTCTATCATCAGCAGCATTTTGTTAAATTTTCTTTCTCTTGTTTCTCTCCTTCCTTTTCTAACTTATCACTGAATCATTTGAATGAAAGTTGCAGACATCACGATGTTTCACCCATAAATATTTCCCCATATATATCCAAAAGATATGTACATATCACACGATTATTTTTAATCATACCTACGATCATACAATTTTAAAAATATTATCTTAAGCCAAGTCTATATTCATATTTCCTCTAGAGATACTATATAGTCTTTTATGTACTTATTTTTTCCCAACTAGTGTTCTATAATTGTTTACATGGTTTATAGGCACAAATATACACACATACATACATATTACTATATGCATATACATGTATATGCACATTTGTGTATTAATTGAAAGTCCTTTTTGGGTTTAAAGTTTGAACTTTCTTGGTAAGCGTAGTTTCACTACATGCCTTGGATGCCCTTCATCAGGAGGTTCAAGAAATTGGGGTAATGTACTCTTAGTGAGTCTGAGGTTGAGGTTGATCCTAGATAGAGATATTCAGATAGCCTTGTAACTGTGATTTTTTTTCCCCTTTGCATTAGCAAATTATCCATAGGGTGATACTTTGTCCGTAACTGGACATCCTATTTCCTTATAAGCTTCACCTATTAGTGTGAATATCCTGGTGAAATACTAGCTGGCTTAATTACTTTGTTGAGAATTGATATTCGTTCCCTGATATTTGGCAGTTATTGGTTGATGTTCATTTGTGATGATGAATTTTCATTCATCAACTGGGAATGAATCACAGTTCCTTCTAAAAGGTAAATGACTATATTTCCTCTTCAATTGCCAGTTCTCAGAGAAAGTTATTGGCATAATGATCACTTTCAATAATTGCAAGTAATGAATCTCTTTTCTCTCTCACATACAGAAACACCCATCACCACGGACTCATTTAAAAAAAATCATAATTTATAATAAATTGCAGCTATTGATCTTTTTGAAGGTTACAATGTCCTAAACTGTCTCTACTATCTAGATGTGACCTCACTTGTTTTTGAAGACTTTCTTCTGTACAGAACAAGTCCTAGACTTTATTTATATTTTCCCTGCTCCAGTTTGGAATTAGGCACTTCTCCAGGAAGTTACAGATTAATGCACTTTAAAGGCAGGCCATTCTATTCCATAATTCTGCCAGTTCTATAAACTTACAATCATAAATAAAATGTGTTTTAAGACAATTATCACTGGAGATAGAATAGATAACAAATTCTAGGATCGGATTTTCAAAGTCCACAAATATTGGAATTATATTCAGAAAAACAAATGTGCTTGTTATAGTAATAGATATAAAAGATGGTATTGATGGTTTAGCAAAGAAACAAGAAAAGTGAGATTATCAAAAATGCCCTGTGAAAATATCTAAATAAAGCTACCTTAAATACACATGTGTGTGAGTACAATTTAAATCACCTTTTGTACTTTGAGTTTCAATAGAAAGATGTTGTGTATATTAAACATATACGTGCATTTAGATGCATTGTATATATATATATATATATATTATTCATGCTTCAGGTAAGATATGGATAAGATAATAAATTAAAAGATCTTCAGAATTACCTAAATTACAGCCCAGATAAGAAAGAAATAGAAACATTTTTGATATATAAAGTAAAATGAGCAGATAAAACTTAATCAGGCTACTGGAAGATAAGATTAGAGAGAACAGGAAAAAGGCAAAGAGGTATGGCTATGAGATTACTGGAAATATTAAAGACATAAATCCTCAGATTTAAAAAACCAAATGAATCAAAAAATAATAAAAATAAATTTATACCCAGACACATTGCATTGAAACTTCTCAATATCTATGACAGATAAAAAGATTCTTAGGAGAATACAAACAGGAAATATAGGTTATTTACAAAGGAACAAAATTTGATTGACATCTAATTTCAGAATAAAATCAATGGAAACCAGAAGTCAGTGAAATAACGTTGCATTTCTAAGAGATAATAACTGTCAACATAAGATTCTATATCAGTGACATTATTTTTCAAGAAATTGACAAAAATAAAAAACATTCTCAGACCACAAAAATAATGTAATGTTTCCTACTCAATGAAATATCACTAAATTAAATTTTAATGAATATTATTTAGGAAGAAGAAAGTAGAGCTTTGAAGAGCTTGACCTTTGTGAGGTCAAGGATATGAAAAGCAATATTATATTTATCGTTATGCCTTTAGATAACTACAGTAGGCTTTGATTGGTTTCTAGGTATTGATTTCCCCCATGTTTGAATTTTGGGCCACATTCTTATTTCTGATTATTTTCTTCTATAGATATCATAATGTGGAATTACTGAATAAAAGCTCAGGAATATCTTTAAAGCTTTGAGTTACATTGCCATAGTGTCGTAAAAGCTTACCAGTTCATACTTCAAGCAGAGTGTAAGTGAATGTGCATTTTACTTACAAACCCTGGGTGCTGTTATACAAAGACTTTAATTTTTTATCAGAAGTTTTTCTAAGCAATTATTTACATTGACTTTGTGTCTTTACTTAAAACATACACTGGGGATATAAAGGATGAACAACGGGAAAGCTAAGTGCTGATATTTCATGTGTCTGGACTTTTCTACAGGGAAAAATAAACTAGCAAATTTGTCTCTGTGCCCAAAAATATTCAACCTGAAAATAAAGTCTTTTTAGGAGCAGTGGTGTGACACAGTGCTTGGGATTTACTTTGGAAGTATGCCCTTAACTCCCATTAGTAATAATGAAAGTTAATGACATGCCTTATGGGATTAGACAATGGTCTTCAATATTTGTAACTACTTGCTGGGGTAGAAGCTATTCTGTGTTGTCAGTGGGTGTCCGTTTGTAATTACAAATTGCACAAACACTATGCATAGTATGTATTTTGCCAACAAGGATTAACTTGGCATCTATAAAAATGCTTCCTTTTCAGTGCCCCAAAAAAACCAAAATCTGTGCTTTTTAAAGTAACAAGGTTTGATGAGTAACTAAGCATCCATGAAATATAATTTATGGCTTTCAATTTTAATAGCGAAGAGTATGCTTTTGGATTTTTAAAGTTTAAGTCATCATTTTTACTAACGTGGGTCCCCAGGTAAAGAGTGAAAGCATGGTTTCAATTAGAAAATATTTGTAGCTATTCTAAGCTTGAAGGTCACTTATATTTTAGGCTCATATTTAACTCACTCCGTTTGGCTGATCACATAAGGATTTAAAGAGACTGATCAAATCAATCTCTAAAATAGCTTCAATCATGGTTTGAGAAATTGCTTTCTTACTTGATCATCTCTGGCTTTTTGTTTGACCAAGGGTACTAAATAGTCTAAAAAGGATAAAGCAAACATGCCCAATCTTCACAGGCCTAAATAGATTTGACTCACATTTTCTCTGACCTTCTCCTCCCTTCCTTATTCTGTACCCACTACTCTATTCTTGCCAAACACTCTAAATTCCTTTCTACCCCAAGGCTTTTATTCTTACTGCTTTTTCTTAGTGCTTTTGTTCATTCAGTCTCTAATAGTTCACTTCTTTGAGTAAATCATCTTTAGAAAGTTATCTCTCCTGATCTTTCTCCTCATACTCCCTCCCTTCATAAAACTACCACAGTCTAAGATGTTGTGTTAATCTTTCCTTTTGTGCCTTGAAGTCTTACCTTCTGCATAAGAGTCACTGTGCCAGAGAGCATATCTTTTAACCATCTGATTGCAGTATTGTCCTAGTACCAAAAACACAGTAGAGACTTATAACTATTTTGTTGACTTTCTCTAAAGGAAATGGCTAAATGAAAGAATCAGAAATATGTACACTTTGAGAACTGATTCTATTAATTTTTTATTACACTTTGCTTTTCACTTTAAAAAATGAGGTAATAACATTTTTGTTCCACCAGATGGAAGTATAAAGTGGAAAAGAATACTGAATCTATTATCCCTTATTCTTTTTTATATATGAATATCATAAAATTTCATACTTAATACTAAAGATGTATTCCTTAGCTAAAAAGTTCCATATGTTCACATTCATAACTAATTTAAAGTTGAATTTATATTCAGCATTTAGATAGTGTTATGAAATTTTACTTTAAAATAAGAAATAGAAATATATGGCTAAATATTCTAAATTATGTATATCGGATATTTCAATTTAAATGTTAAACATTGATTTTTATGAGCTCATTTTTTATTAACAAACATAACTATGATAAAGATGGCATGTTTCATAAAAGACTTTGACACTGAAAAGTTTGCTTTAGAAGTTGATAGCATTTAAAACAATGTGATTTTCCTCTATTTGTCAAATGCAAATGTTTTAGTCAATTTGAAATAAAGTGCTTATTTAGTAAACGTTATGCTTTTTATTGATATACTAGTATATTTTATTGCTGTCATAATATAAAGGCTGTATTTGTTTTGAACATTCAATTAATTCTGCAACAAATAAAACTGTGGTTTGTAAGAGTGGCAATGATATTTAAATACATTTTAATGCATTTTGGCTTTGTGATTTTATTATATTCTCTCCTTTATTTTTATGTTTTCCTTTTTTGTTTCTTTTTGGAGAGAATTACTCAATTTTGCAGAACTGTTTTCTCTATTTGCGATATATGATATTTTTTATTTCTGACTCTAAACATTTGTTATCTTTTCAAATGGAACTATTTTCCTACTCATCAGTTTATAGTCTTAGCATAAGCATATACACTGTACTGACTACAAGATAGATTAAGATAGGATTGTGCCTCAAAACCTGTGACAGTGGTTGGCACTACCTTATTAATGTCCATGATTATTTATGTCCTTTCCTAATCAAGAAAGGAACACTTCAATCAGGGAAATGCAAATCAAAACTACACTAAGATACCACCTTACACCAGTAAAAATGGCCCATATCAAAACAAACAAACAAACAAACAAACAAACAAAAAAACGGGCAACAAGTGCTGGCGTGAATGTGGAGAGAAAGGAATACTTTTACACTTTTACATTGCTGGTGGGGATGCAAACTAGTCCAGCCACTATGGAAAGCTGTGTAGAGGACCCTCAAACTAATGAAAATGGAACTACTATTTAATCCAGCAATCTCTCTACTGGGAATCTACCCAAAAGAGGCCTCAATACTTATACAAAAGTATACCTGTACTTGAATGCTTATTGCAGCACTATTTATGATTGCAAGGACATGGAAACAACTCAAATGTCCTGAAACTGATGAATGGATGAACAAAATGTGGTATTTATACACAGTGGAATATTACTCATCAATTGAAAATGACAAATTGGATGCATTTGAGATAACATGGATAGACCTAGAAGAAACCGTATTAGCAGAAACAAGTTAGAAAGAAAAAGACAGAAACCAAATCATTACTAATATATAGGATATAGGTAAAACAAGCCAAAGGCCAGGAGGAAAAATCCAAACAAGCTCACAACCAAACTAAAGTACATAACTGGAGGTGGAGGAATGGGTGGGAGTAGTCAGGGAAGGGAGGTGCTGGGAGAACCACTGGGTATACAAAGATTTAAAATATCTATCTATCTATCTGTCTGTCTGTCTGTCTGTCTGTCTGTCTATAAGAAAATATATACATATTCAACCAAATAAAAATAAAAGAAAAAAGCAAATTAAATTAAAATATTTATTCATTAATATTTTCTTCAATGTATTAAGTATTTTCTTCTAAATATTTAATGGCATAATAATTATCCTGTTAAACCTTAAATACAGCATTATGTTCTCTTAATTAACTATGCATCTACTATTGTAAAGGAAGTTATTGAAAAATGTGCCCACAATTGGCATAAAAATAATGTTAATAAACCAGTAAAATTTTCTAGCAATTAAAAAAAAAGGCTCAAAGTACTGATATTTTCTTTAAATAGTAGGGAAGGGTATGACTGAATATGCTGTATTTTCATAATATTGTATAGATGATGATCCCCTTACCATTTTGGTATTGATCACAGCCTGAGGACCAGCTCCCTCGACAGTCAAATGAACACAGATTTGTAGGTAAGAAAAGCTTCCAGGACATTTAAACATCCTAAAGAATCCTGAAAAAATAGCATTTGGGGAAAACACTCAAACACTTCAATCTGTATGTCAACATTAATACACGATTCTACCTGATATATTTGAGAGTGGAATTCTTTTATTCCATGAAATGGGGAAAACTACTTTTGTAGACATATACTATTAAATAATTTTCAAAATTAACTCAGAAGTCTAAACATTAAAGGGAGCTTCCCTTTTTTAGACTATAACATTATTTAAAAAATAAAAAAAATAATATGCATAAAATATAAAGTTTGAAATATATTTTAAGCAACAATTTTCTTTATCAGATTACTTACACTGATTATCTTGCTGGTGATTTTAGATTACATAATTGCTGTGCAGATATTTCAATGGTGACCTATGTCACATTTATCCACTCAGTGTCCACACATTATTGTGTTTAGACAGACTTTGATGGACCTAACCTTCAAATTGGCAAGTGAGGCAATTAAAAATTGTCTATTAAAAATCAAAAGGTTAAATAGGTAAAACTTTCATTCTGAGGTTATGCTACTGATGACATGTCCCTAAAACCAGGAGGCAGCTGAAAAAACTTTCACTTTGACTCAGTAACATAATTTCCTGGAATATATTCTTTTCTTTTATTT